>ML806656.1:81361-111610 GCA_009831015.1 Picea engelmannii
CCATCTTAACTATGAATCTATCATGCGCTGAGAGACATCAAATCCTCAAGGTGCAAAAATATTTTTCCAAAAAAATTGAGGAAATATTTGATGCCTCTCGGCGCATGATAGATATAGATTTAAGACGATCTATGCTAGTAAGATTTATTCTTATGTGGTTGATTTTGAAATTTATAGGGGTGTGTGCATATGAAATTTGATGGATTCATATCTTTAAAAAGTCAATAAGAATAATGGTATTAACCATGTGAATTGAAAATTTAAAATGAAAATATTAATGGAAGATTCTAATGATGGATTATTGTGAATGTCATTGAGATTAAACTTGCTACTCCTTCATCTTTTTTTCAAGATTCAAAGAAAAAAAAAAATATATATTATGTCAAGAATGTTGTGAGGGAGATTCATTTATTCCTTGTAAAATTTGAGCTAGATCCTTCCATTCTCTCAGATTTTATGGGAGTGGCAATTAGTTGGAGGTATTTCATCCTAATTCAAACCTAATAAGCCTACATAGATTTTTTTAGTTGAGGTAGTTTTAGATATTTTCTTAAGTATTGGAAAATGGGGGTAACCTTCAAAAGAAAATAATAGAATATAAATAGATAAATGAAGGAATAATACTCCAACAAGATTGATGGTGTCTAAAGAAATAATGTTAATGCTTAAGAACAAAGAATTGTGATCATAACATCACAATGCATCATTGAATACAAATGTGATTACTCACAATGTTTTTTGAAATCAACCGATGGGTTCCTTTGTTTATAGTCTTAGGATAAAATTGATTTCCTTGAAATTTGGAAGATATTTTCCATATATAACCATCAGTGATTGGAAAAGTTTCAACAAAACCTATGATGTTGCATCAGATAGTCGACTTACCAAGTCGACACGATTGTCCTACCATCCAAGACGTAGTCAATTTCTTGGTTGTTCAATCTATTGATCGATTGTCTCCAATTGTTATTCAAATGTGTAACAACACTCAATGTTACGACTACAAGTGACGCATCAAAAAAGATTAAATCTTTTTTTTTGGGGGGGGAGGATGGGAATAACGAAAATAGTTAAACAACGTGGCTTGTCAATGAACATTGCGTAGATCAGGCAACAAACAACAACGACTCTACACACTATCACAGCGAGCACTAGGCAAAACGTGCGTAAATCAAAAGAAGGAAACGACTACCTGCCCAACACCAAAATGATAACGCATACAAGCTAAGAAAAACATCCATAATCCTGACACAATATATTTTCCGACCAGTAACTAGAACCTCTATGGCACACAAAGCCCAGTGCATGAATTCATTACAACCCAAGTCCTAAATGTAAGGTCTCTTCCCACAGAGCCTTATAAAACACAAGTTAAAATAGAGAATAGAGAAATGTTATCCTCTACAATTTAATCATCAACATATAACCATTTATTATTCAGCATAAATTAAATTTATGAACAACATGATAATAAATCACATAACACAGCATATTCAACAGCATGATGATAACCACCTAACACAGTGTAATCATGAAAATACATACCTCTCACTGATTTTATTTCTCCAATCTCTGTCTATCCTCACTGTTGCTCTGCCAGAACTCTGCCCAAAACCGAATATTTCCTCCCTACCAGCTAGGAACAGAGACTATCTGGCTCTCTAGCTCCAGGATTCTGTGAGGATTCCTAGCCCCCGAGCCCAAAACTCCCAGCACCCGATGCTCCCCTGTAACAGAAAGCATACCGTAGCCCAAGGTGACAGCTCTGAGTCGTTGTCCTGCATGCTCTTTACAACTCTTGCTTGTCGACCGATGAGACTTCACTAGTACCTCTCAGCTAGCATTAGGGGTACTCTTATTCCCCCTTAGCCCCTTGAGATGCAGAGGGGACACGCACACTAAACTAGAGAACAATTATTTCCTAGCTTGCCTCACAAGGCCAAGCTACCACTTCTCATCGAGATGGGTATCCCAAATCCCACAAGCTAAGTCAGTCAAGTCTAAAATTATGCAACGTAATGTTACACATGACATAGGATATCTATCCTTCTCCTCCTTCCTCCTTTATATAGAATTTCTAAGTCACTTCTTTCCCAAATTCCCATTTAATTTCTTGTTCAATAATTTAATTCAGAAAAACCCTCCCCATACATGTGTCACCCATCACCTTTGTTGCACCAGAAATTAATTTCATTAATTATTTAATTACTCTTATTTCCCTCACCCACCTAAAAGAATTCCTAGAATCACTCCTAGGTGTCCCCATATTCCCTTATACAATTTAATGACTTTCCCCCTTACTAATTTACTAGTCGAGTTCAATTTAGAAAGTTCTTAAAGGCAAGATTTATTGCTAAGTTGGTCATTTTTTTTTTCCTTATGATTCCCTTTTTATTTTTGTTTCCCCCTTTTTCCCTTAGTTTCCTAATTCTTTTAAATTTCCCTCTTTCCCTTTTTATCTAAACTCAAATTAGCAAGTGTAGAAAATTATATTTTTCCCCTTTTTCTTTTAAATTAATAAATATTAATTATCATGTGTAACAAAACAATCATTTCCCTTTTAAAATTTTAAATACTTCAATAATTTGATTTTAATAATTTAATAAAGTTTCTTACCCCCTTTTCATCACATGTTTAATGATGATGATTATTATTATTTTTTTTAACCACAAGTATTACTTAGACCTAGATTTTAATTTTTGAGGTTGGGTGACATTTTATTAGGGAAATTGTTTTTAAATATTTCTTATCACGTTATTCATTCTAAGGCCATCTAGGTTTATTCTCTTATTAGTTAACAACGTGATGTTCCCTTCAGGATGCACTAGGTGCTCCAAGGGTGCCACTCACCTCATTTTGTTTTCTTTTCACGACGTTCCCTTCAGGATGCACTACGTGCTCCAAGGGTGCCACTCACCTCTTTCCATTTTTCTTGTGCGACGTGCCCTTCAGAATGCACTACATGCTCCAAGGCTGCCACTTGCCTCTTGAATGACTTGGTAGACATCAAAAACCCATGGAGTCAATACTCTATCAGGTGATCTTGTGGGAGACTAAGGGCCTCTAAGGAATAAGTCCCCTACCTTATTGCGTTCCCCTTAGAATCATTGTGAGAAACTGTCACAGTCTGCCCTCACAGCATCGTGGGTCTTCTCAAACTAGGTAGTCTTTAACCTACAGTTCGAACGGTGGGAGTGATAGTAGGTTGTGGCAAGGTTGTTGTCCACACCTCTCCCTCAACATCTTTAGTAGTCATGTGTGACCCCTCTACTCCACATGTGAGTCTAGTCGACAAGCTATCGTCAGCCTGTATCATCAATGAATCATGTCAGAAATGAGATCCATAATCATAACATCTAATCAGATCCACATATGTCATATATACAACAATAAAACCCAATATTCCACTCCCTGACTCAATCCAGACTCCAAGGGTTTCACCAATACCTCTGCATCCTCGAGGTCCAAAATCCTGCACACTCAAGAGAACCGAATCAATAGAACCTGTCTAAGTCAATACAACAAAATAACATGTAATCACATCCATAATGCATCATAATCATAATCAACGGCCAATAGTATAATAATTCAGATCACTTGTGAGCAAGTGTCCTCAAAGAATAAGTTTGTGCAGTGTGCGCAAGAGTGGGATGTTACATACACCCCCTCTTGATATAAACTTCGCCCCAAAGTTTCACAGTATATGAGTGTCGAAAAATGTGTATCACAGTATCATAAGTCTCTCTATCGAACAAAAAAATAAATTGTTGGTGGATATCATATGCGTCCTCCCAAGTAGTCGATTGTGCACTATAGTTGTCCCACTAGACCTTGACCTGATCTACTATTCGATGTCGCAGTTGTCGAATGTGATGATCCGGGATGAGGATTGGCTCAGTCGTGAGCGCACCCTCATCCGACACCCGCATGGTGCTCAAGTCCAAACATGTGTAGGATCACTAATCATAATGTCTCAAACAAAGATGAGAAAGACATCGTGCATACGCCTCAAGCATCATGCAAGGCTAGTAAATCGGCCACATACCTCTCCTTTCCACAATATCGTAGGTTACCATGAACCTAGGAGATAGTTTATCCCCTTTTCCCAACTTCATCGAACTCTTATGCAGTTTCAACTGCAAGAATACTCGATCACCACCTCGTAATTACGATCGATACAGTGCTCATCGACATGACTCTTTTGTCGATCATGTGCTTCTTTGATCCTTTTTCTTATTGTTTGCATTTGATCTTCCATTTCTTGGATCTCTTCTGGTCCCACCAGGACCCTATCCTCAAGACAATCCCAACTCAAAGGCGTCCAATGTGGTCACCCGTAAAGAAACTTGAAAGGCACCATCCTAATGGTGCTTTGGTAACTATTGTTATATGTGAATTCTACTAGTGGAAAGAATTCTTCCCAACGCTTATGTTGGTGCATCACATGTGCAACATGTCTTCCAAGATTTAGTTTGTTCGTTCAGTCTACCCGTTTGTCTCAGGGTGATATGCAGTACTAAAGTTAAGTTGGGTTCCCAAGGCCTCTTGGAAGCTAGTCCAAAATTGTCTAGTAAACATCAATCCTCGATCGTATATAATCCTCTTAGGCATGCCATCCAGCCTCACAATCTCATTGATGAAAAATATAGCTATGTCAGGTGCCTGATATGTCATACGCATAGGAATAAAATAAGCACTCCTTGTCAGAGTGTCGACTACCACAAAAATCAAGTCATGTCTCCTTGTCGTCAGTGGCAATCCAACAATGAAATCCATCGAAATAACCTCCCATTTCGATTCTAGAATAGTGTGTGGTTGTAGTAATCCTGTTGGATGTCTATGTTTAGCCTTTACCTACTGACATTCTAGACATCTGGCCACAGAGTTGACGATTTCTACCTTCATTACTTTCTAGAAGAATAACGGTTTAAGGTATGCCCTCATCTTCGTGACGTCTGGGTGAGCCATGTACACTGCTTTATGAGCCTCGTTTAGGATCAAACTCCTCAACTTGACATTCGGTGGTACGTAAATTCGATTTTTAAATCTCAGTATTCCATCGTCATCCAACGTAAATCCTTCAATCTTGGTACCATCATTGTGTTTTGTCCGATAAAATCCTTGACCAGTCATCATCGCACTATAAATCTAGAATATTTTCATGTAGATTTATCTGAAGAGGCAACACCGAAAAATATGCATGGTCTCCAACTCAAGAAGCATTTAGGTTGCTTTGCGTAAAGATGTTTTGTAGTCCACAGTGGTCTGTCTTTAGTTAAAATTTTTGTCCAACAAGGTCATGTCTCCAAACCTTCAAGGCATATACAATGGCTAACAACTCCAAATCATGCGTCGCATAGTTCTCCTCATGCCTTCTCAGTTTCCTCGAGATGTAAGCGATCACTTCGACCGTATTTGATCAAGACTCTGCCTAATCCTTCCTTGGATGCATTAGTGCATAACAAGAAGTCCACTTCCATGTCAGGTACCTTTACTATCGGTGTCATTGTCAACAACTCCTTGAGCCTCTGAAATGATTCCGTGCATTTCTCGGTCCAAACAAACTTCTTGTTCTTCTTCTGCAATTCCATGATTGGACTTGCTATCTTTGAAAATATCTCGATGACCCGTCGATAGTATCCTACTAAAACTATGAAGCTACACACTTCTGGGACATTCATCAGCGCAGGCCATTCCATAATAGCCTCAACCTTTGTTGGATCCATGACGATACCTTCATAGGAGATGACATGCCCTAAGTAGTGAATCCTTGATTGATAAAACAAGCATTTCGACAATTTCCCATACAATTTGTGCTCTCGTAGAGAATGTAGTACCAAGCATAAATGCTCGTCATGCTCCTCCATCATCCGAGGGTAAATCAGAATATCGTCAATGAAAACTTGGACGAACTTGTCCAAGTACTCACGGAACACCCCATTCATCAAACTCATAAATACCCCAGGGGAATTTGTAAGTCCAAAGTTAAAACAGTAAACTTGTAATTTCCAAACCTCGTCTTAAAGGCGGTCTTAGGGACATAATCCCCTTGATCTGTAACTGGTGATACCCTGATCGTAAATCAATCCTTGAAAACACTGTGGCACCCTTCATTTGATCGAACAGATCAACAATCCTTGGCAATGTATATTTATTCTTGATCGTTTCCTTGTTCAATTGATGGTAGTCAATGCAGAGTCTCCATGACCCATACTTCTTTAGTATGAAAATAACAGGAACACCCCATGGTGATACACTCAGACGTATAAGTCCTAGGTCCAACAACTCCTTCAATTTCATTCTCAACTCATGTAACTCTGGGGTCGACATACGATAAGGCATTCTCGCTATTGGTTCAGTCCCCAATTTTAGGTCTATGGTAAACTCTAATTCCCTCTCTAGCGACATCCCAGGTAACTCCTCTGGAAAGATGTCTGTAAACTCTCTCACCATCGGAAGGTGTTCTAGACCTTCCACTACTCCCTTCTCATTTAACGTAAGGATCGCATAAATCTTACATCCCTTGTGCATGCTCTTTCGTAGTTGTAGGGAAGAGATGAACCTCAGGGAAACTCCCTCATTTCATCCTATAATCACGCATCTATGTCCCTCATCATCGACCAAGTTCAACTGTTTCATCTTACAGTTGAGTATCGCCTCATGCGATTCCAGCCAGTCCATACCGATCACGATGTCATAAGATCCTAAGATTGTGATGTACAGGTTGGCCCTAGTACAAACTCTCCTAGGTTAAGGGTACAATCCATAACCTTTCCTCCAACCTTTTGTTTGGCTCCCGACGCGATCTCTACAAAGCTAAACTCATCCTATTTGACTATCTTTACTTTAATCCTTTTTAGCACTGCACCATAAATGAAACTCTCGGTAGCACCAGGATCTATCAAAATAATAAGGGTCTCATGAGCGACGATAGCTGACGTCTCAAGAAAAGTCGACTGGTGCTCTTCCTGTCGGTTATTCACCGCTGCATTAATCCGATGGGCCTTGCCCAAAACTCCCACGGTAGTGGCTCAGACTGATCTAGATGCTCCATCTCTTTCCTCTGGGCAGTAATGTTGGTGATGTGGCTCCCCAAAATCCAACAAACTTTCTATGGTCCAGTAATCCTGGTACCCAAAGTATAAGATGAATTCTAACAATAAGTCCAAACTTGAATTTCTTGACCTTAACTTTATGGGTAACTTGGTGTGGAGCATACCAAAGAAGCTCCAAAACAAGCCTCGTACTCAGGTAGCATCTGAATGCCTTTTTACAAGGCGTCGAACTTGTAGAGCTAATGCTCAATGAATTCCTCAAAAAGATACCTCTCCTGGAATCGTTCCTCAAACATTTCCCATGACATGTCATCGAAAGCCAGGTTCAATGTGCCAGGAGTGTATTCCACCATAGAAGAGTTCTCCCCTTCAGTTGAAAGACCATCATGTGGAACTTCATGTTGGAGGTCATAATCGTGAAGTATGAATCATAATGCCTTGCTCTACAACCATGCCTCGACGGCACAACCGTTCGTGAAACTTGTGGACTCGAAAAATCAACTCTCTTGAGTTCTCGATGGATGCTAACGGTACTAGATAGGGCGCGTTGTGGACCCTTAGGGGTACAGGTGCCCTGGCCTCATCCCTGTATCAATGGTGAATCAAGGCCCTTTGACATTACCTGGAAGGGCCTTGTCAGACCATCATCATCCCTTACAACAAGCGAATCTATCCCAAGGACTTGTTCTTCCTCTTGGGGGTTTGACTCTGAGGGTGTGAGAACTTTTGGAGGTGTTGCACCTCTTTAAATGAAACCACATTGTGAACCTCTATGGTATCCTTTAAATGCGATCACCACATGGACATGTTAGGGTTTTTAATTAACGCAATGGTTAATACTCATGGTTTTACTGCAGTGGAAAGTAGGGTGATCCATAGTCGCAGGGTTGAACCCACTCTGATACCATATGCAACAACCCTCAACATTACGACTACAAGTGACGCATCACAAAATATTAAATACTTCTTTTTTTTTTGGGCAGGACTATAATAACGACAACAGTTAAACAACATGTCTTGTCGAAAAACACCGCACAGATCAGGAAACATACAACAATGGCTCTACACACTAGCACAACGAGCACTGGGAGAAATGAGTGTAAATCAAAAGAAGTAAATGACTACCCGCCCAACACCAATATGACAATGCCTACAAGCTAAGGACAACATCCACAATCCCGACACAATGGCTTCGTCAACCAATAACTAGAACCTCTATGGCGTGCAAACCAAAATGCATGAATCCATTACAACCCAAGTCCCAAATGTTGTTCAATGAACAACACCCACATCAGGAAGAACATACTTCATCTAGGTTATCATTCACCTCTATCTCTCAGGGGGCACAATGATCCCCTCACCCAGAATCATGCCTTGACCAGGTGATAGGCGTGACAATAATCATGGCGCAAATTATCATGCCTAGACCTAACATCCCAAAAATCCAATGTGTTAGGAGACCGAATTAACTGACAAGAAGACTGTACCCACGCACCCAAGCATCATAGCATCAAGGCACAAGACGACATCCTCAAATTAAATTTCCCAACTATCTAAAGGACTTATGGGTTCCTACAATCCAACCTGAGTGGTGAAACAACTAATACCAACCACCAAAAAAAACAATTCTCCTTGAGGCACATGGTTATGTCATTGCATCAAACAATGGTCTGAACATGATGTAATTTACACTATTATCATACAAGGCGCCTTCATGTACCTAAAACAATCTATATATAATTAAAGCATGCATTGTTACATATAGTTTCAATACTTAATAATTATTATATATATCATAACTAAGGTGAATTCCTTAATCCATCAATTGAATACGTTACATCATTTCCATTATACAATACTTTCTCTTCCTATAAAAAGAGTTTCTTTTATAATAAAAAAAGGGGGGTTTTATCCACATTTATTTTCCTAACTCTTAATCCATACTATAACTATTATAGGATTTCATGTTGGGAGAGGTGTATAGTACGCTTCTTAAATTATCAAAATTACTACCTTTCACCTTCTAATGTTCATAAAATCCGTTCGTACAATATTGAAATATCACCCAATCCTTATCAGGCAACGATACTGGAATTTTCCAACATAAAGGTTAAATTGAACATAATTTTTTTTTAAACAATTAACTCTTAATACGGTCGCTTGAAACTTAGTGCATGATAAAATATGTTGTACAAATAAAATCAAAATTCTAAGTAAACAAATACTAGAATATGCACAAGAATAAATGATTTATTGCATGAATCACTTAAGTCTTTAGATCTCAGAATCATAAATTCACAAGGGAAGGTTTATCAATAGAAATAAACTGGATCGGTTAGTAATTCCACCAAGCGTTGATATCTGAATGATCTAAATTTCAACCCTGAAAACTAGGATTACAATTCTTCAGCTCCCTAAACCCTGAGATATGTGCTAATTAATATTTAGCGGGGGGGAGTAAATATCGTTGACAACACATCCTATAATAAAGAGCTATAGACCTGAATACTTAATCGCTAACAGACTATAATATCAAATCGCTCTCCGTCAGAGTTGAATATTAATCGCTACATACTTGAATATTAAGTCATGTCTACATCATTAGCGATGTCAATATTAAGGCAAAGTTTTAAACAATTAACTGGTTGTCAATTAGATTCACAAAAACCATGACTACCATAAACACATGTTCACGTTGTCTATTGCATATTCTAGGTTGTTGTCAAATAAAAATACACATTGTCTATATGCTATCAATCGGACAATGAAATCGCTAAACATAAAAGATGCTATCAGTATTCTATTAAAGGAATACTGTGAATCTGCTAATAGTAATATCGTTGTCAATAGATAAACCTGGTTGTTGTCTCATTACCATTAAAACACGTGATATAGAAACCAAAAGATATAATAAATTTCATGTGTAAGAAAATGAATCGATGTGTAAGTGTAGGCATATAAATTGTTGTGCGTGAGTGTGAAATTAAACGTCTTGCCATAGAAGGCATCGATTCACCATATCTCTGCTATAATCTTATCAAGAAAAAGGAAAAATGTTTGTACCATCGCCTGAAGTAGGTAAAAGAACACACAGACAACGCAATAAATGCAGGGATTATAGAAACCCATATATCATTAAAATGCAGAGGTGATAATTCGAGGTTTTTTAATGAGAAGGTGGAGCAGTCAAATAAAAACCCAGAAAAACACAGATAGAAGGATTCGTGGTTGAGTAAAACTCAGGTACAACATACAAGGAAGAAAGATGGTAAAATTTTGTTTTGGAAGGAAACATTGTCCAACAGTCAATGAAGGTCGCTTGGCATTATCGTGAATAGAAAAGGAATGAACTCTATCAACCAAGCTCTCGGCCGTGTAACATTTCTGGGGTAAAATCGAAATCGATATTAAAAAAAAACATTGTTACAGAAATAAAATCGCAGTCACTAAAAACTCAATAGTAGTCACTGCCTCTCAAAACGCTGTCAATTTATTACCTAGAAGTCACTACATTTGATCGCAGACAAAACACCCAACCAAGCATTGGGATTAATCACAAAAATCGCAGAGATAAAGTGCAAAGATAATCCAACAAAGATGCAAAGATAAAACATTTTTCAATGAATCAATCAATGCAACGATCAAAAGGTAGAGGATCATAAGCAGTTCGTTGAGGGGAAGGATAACCAATCACATAGGTAATCAATCACAACAAGGCGCAAGACAATCCATCAACCAGGAACAGTCAACAGGGGTACACAGCCAGGAAAAAGATCCTTCTCTCATCATCCACGCACAGAAAAGCAAGGCATTAGAAAGCTATAGGTCGCTATGTACAAAATTATCTTTTTCCCCTTTTTCTTTTTAATTAATAAATTTTAACTAGCATGTGTAACAAAACAATCATTTCCCTTTTAAAATTTTAAATCCCTCAATAATTTGATTTTAATAATTTAATCAAGTTTCTTAACCCCTTTTCGTCACATGTTTAATTATTATTATTATTATTATGTTTACCACAAGTATTACTTAGACCTAGATTTTAATTTTCAAGGTTGGGTGACATTTTATTAGGGAAATTGTTTTTAAATATTTCTTATCACGTTATTCATTCTAAGGCCATCTAGGTTTATTATGTTATTAGTTAACAATGTGAAATTCCCTTTAGGATGCACTAGGTTCTCCAAGGGTGCCACTTGACTCATTTCGTTTTCCTTGCTCGACATGCCCTTCAGGATACACTACGTGCTCCAAGGGTGCCACTCGCCTCCTTCCATTTTTCCTGTGTGACGTGCCCTTCAGGATGTACTACATGCTCCATGGGTGCCACTTGCCTCTTGACTGACTTGGTAGACATCAAAAACCCCTGGAGTTAATACTTCGTCAGGTGATCTTGTGGGAGACTAAGGGCCTCTAAGGAATAAGTCCATTACCTTATTGTGTGCCCCTTAGAAGCATCGTGAGCGACTATCATAGTCTTCCCTCACGACATCATGGGTCTTATCGAACTAGGTATTCGTTAACCTAGATTTCAAGTGACGGCAAGAGTGCTAGTAGTCTATTGCTGGGATGTTGTCCACACCTCTCCCTCAACATCTCTGGTAGTCATGCATGACCCCTCTACTCCACATGTGAATCCTCTCGACAAGCTATCGTCAACCTGCATCATCAACAAATCATGTCAGAAATGAGATCCATAATCATAACATCTAATCAGATCCACATATGTCATATATAGAGCAATAAAACCCAATAGTCCACTCCCTAACGTGATCCAGAGTCCAAGGGTTTCACTGATACCTTAACATCCTCGAGGTCCAAAATCATGCACACTCAGGAGAACTGAGTCAATAACACCTGTCTAAGTCAATACAACAAAATAACATGTAATCACATCCATAATGCCTCATAATCATAATCAACGACCAATAGTATAATAATTTGGATCACTTGCGAGCAAGTGTCCTCAAATAATAAGTGTGCATAGTGTGCGCAAGAGCGAGATTTTACAGAATTTCCCACTAACTATTTAATCGACCACCCGACCAAATATCTCGAATTTATAGTCGACTTTCCAACTGACTATGTTGTCGACCACCCAACCAATTGTCTCCAATTTTTATTCAACTAAACGATCCATTATCTCTAGTAACTATGATGAACCTTTAAAACCTAAGGTTCAAACACCCCCCCATTAACACATAGTTCTGGAGGTTCAGGAGGTGAAATTATGACAACAAGACACCCCCATAATTGCATCTACATGAAGCTTGAGCATAGAGTGGAGCTTAATAAACTTAAATTCAAAAAATGACTTGGTTAATATATCGAAAATATGATCGTCAATTTTACAATATACAAGAGTGATAACCTTCCCTTGAACTAATTGTCTCAAGTAGTGAGCTTGAAGTTTCACATGCTTTTTTTAACTATGGGAAATAGGATTATCAATAATCTGAATTTCACTATGATTCTTATAATAGACAATAGTCGAGGTCTAAATAGGAAATCCAAATTCACCCAAAAGTTGATGAATCTAGAAATCCTTTGTACCTACATTGATGACACCACGATACTCATCTTTTGTAGTTAAGAGAGAGACTACCCTTTTTTTCTTGCATGACCAAACCAAAGGTCCAGTTCTAAATATAAACACATATCCAGAAGTGAAATTTGATCATCATTGTTGTCTTCCTAATCAGATTCACTGAAGACAACTAACAAATCTGAATTACGACAATACTTGATACCAAGATGAGGGGTACCCTTGATCTAAAAAATAATTCATTATGCATATTTCAAATGACTATCGTGTGTATCCTTCATAAACTAAGAAACCACACTAACAACAAAGGAAATAACAAGTTGATTGTGAGTTAAATAAATAAGGCTACCAACTAGTTGTCGATAAAAATTGGCGTTAACTTTACAATACCAATAATATATAACCAGCTTAATCCCATATTAAAAAAAGGTATCGCATGGCTTATAGTCAATCATCTTAAAATGGTTCAAGAGATCCAAGAAATATTTAAATTAATAAAGGATCAAAACATTAGATAGAGGTAAAAACTGAAGACCAAGAAAATACTATAGAAGACCAATATATATCATATTAAATGTGTTAACAAGTTGTCCCTTCATTCTAAGAAGTAGATTAATATTATTGTCGGTTATGACCAAATCATCAACGTATACAAAAAAAATTGAGGTATTACCATTATCATGTAGTACATAAATATTGTGATAAGATTCACAACATTTGAATGCAAGATTGAGAAAGAAATTGTCAATCTTATCATACTGGGACCTTGGAGCCTATTTCAAACTATAAATGGACTTGTATAAGATTACAATTTATGAAAACATATTGTGTATAAGATTATCTTAAAATCACATAAAAAAAAATTATGAGAAAATAAAAAAACCTTAACTTTGTTTAGATGTTTTCTACTTTTTGCTAAAAAATACCCAATTTTTTAAAACATTTGAGATATTTTTCAGAAAATCTTAACAAAATCCTTAAGATTTTTTGAAAAAAATATGCAAAAAAAGTGAAATTTAGATATAATTTTAAAAAAAAAGTTATGGTTTTTTAGTTAAATTTTATTAGTTTTTCCCGTGGGGGCTGGGGCGATGCTCGACATCTCCATAACCTAGCCATCCTTGTGGCCAAGTCATGGACGCGCCCATAGCTTGGCCACAGGGATGGTCCCCCGTGGCCAAGTCACAACCCATTGTAATATGTTATTACATATTACATTGTAATATGTTATAACATATTTCAATGTAATATGTAATTACATATTACACTATGATATGTTATAACATATTACAATGTAATATGTTATAACATATCACAATGTAATATGTAATTACATATCACATTGTAATATGTTATAACATATCACAATGTAACATGTAATTACATATTACATTGTAATATGTTATAACATTATGTAATTACATATTACAATTTAATATGTTATAACATATCACAATGTAATATGTTATAACATATTACAATGTAATATGTTATAACGCACAATTAAGCCTAATAATTATATGGATCGATTTTTTTTTACATGTGGCACAATTAAGCCCAATAATTATATGGACTAATTTTTTTTTTACATATGGGTTAAAAAAAATTAATTTTTTGTTAAATTAGTTTTTATAATCAATTTTGTGTTTTTTAGTTTATTGTAATGTGAAAGGACTATTTTTTGTTTTTATCTTAATATAGGAAAATGGCAGGAAAGAGATAATCTATGAATATATCTAGATCACGACCTGCAATAATGGAATCAAAAAATGCAATTGGAACCTCTGTCAATGTTAGGAAACAAAATGATAACTTAACACCTGAGCTATCAAAGGTAATGAAGAATGTTAGAGAGTGGAAATCAGTGGAAGGTGAAAACAAGCAAGAATATTCTTGGTTTGTTAAAGGCAAGCAAGGAAACAATGGAGATCATATATATTTGTATTGTGTCGAATCAAAACATGTTATATAAATTTTAGATATTGTTTCAAATTGAGAAATTATAACAAGAAAGAATGTTTTTCATAATTATGTGCATCCATCGTTGATGACATTGAGAAAGGCAATGTAAGTTTTTTATTTCTATTTTTGTGTCATTTATTATTTTTAGTATCATGGTAATGTTTTAATTCTATTTAACATGAAAATGTTATATTTTATTTTTACAGGATTTTTCTGAACGACTTTCACATATGTTAGTGGGGATTTACTCTACATAGAATGATATCATGGATTTCATCAACGCTTTTCATATTGAAAAGACACAAGAAGGAAGGAAAGAGAAACATAAAGTAATGGAGGTTGAACCTGCAAGAGTAGATAGAGAAGAACATGAAAGAAGAAAGAAAAATACTCATTCTAGAAATCCTAAAAGGGTTACATTTGAAAATGAGGAAACTCCAAATGGAAATTTTGTTGATATTGATCCCAATGAGGTTATCACTCCTTCTTGCAAAAAGAAAAAGAAATATAAATGCCAAAGAGAGATGGTTAATGATGAGTCTATTCCTATTTATTATGAAGAAATCATTGATTTAGATGAAACACATTTAAATCATAAGAGGAAGAAAACAAATTTTGATAATGCTCAAGAAGATATCGTTACCTCGGAGTATTATAGTGAAATATCTAAAGGTATCAGAGAAATAATAACACCAGGTGTTGATCTAGAGGATTGTATTATGAAAACAAGACAAAATGCCATTCGAAATAGAATGAGGACAACAAACTTAGTTGATGATGGCCACTCATTTCAGTTGAATGTGAAACAACTTTATAAACACAGAAGGGTAGGAAAAATATCAAATTAGAAAACCACATCACTTGCATATTCACAATTTTAAAGAATTGATTAGATACAATCCATATGCACATGTGGTTGACTACCTAGTTCTTGTTGACCCAATGGAAGTTCCTACAAGGGAAGAATTTGATAGACGAATTTTTTTTGACTACAAATATTATTTGATTCGAAGAAATCATTCTGCAAAGGCTAGAAGAGAATTGATGCAAGAATATCCCAATAATCCTCTTTTTCAGATAGTCAAATGCATAATTTATGTCGGTTTAACAGATTCAGAAGAAAAGTTACTGGCATGGGATCATAACACAGAAAATGAGTACAAAATGTCTATGACCTTCATTCAAAGAGTGATATTTATCCACAATGAATTTTCTAAAATATTCCACAGGGAGAGATCAAATGTTTATGTTAAGTTTCAGAAGCAATGTTGTATGGAAATAGGATTACCACTTGATCACGAAAATACAAAAGAAAAATATCGCAAAGGAAGTTATATATTTAGAGTTGCGGATAATTATTTTCAATTGGGATTTAGAACTGGACATGTATGAAATTTGATAGATTAGATATTCATCCTATGGGAAAATGTTCGTATAAAAAATCAGAGAGGTAAGAAGGCTAAAACATTGATATGTAGCACAAGTAAGAAAGGTCCTGACATAAGAAATCTTCCTGATGATATGACTATAACACCTTGGAGATCACTACAAGGAGCGAAGGATGATAAACTTATCATAACTATATTATCACATGTTAGGTCAAGAGAATTGTCAATGGAAGAAATGTGTGATGAATTTAAAAAGTAAGTCTGTTGAGTTATTTTTATTTATGTTAGGACAAGAAAATTAATTTTTTCAATTTAATATCAATTTAAAATTATTTTTGTTTTATTTATTCACAAGGTGTATATGAAAATACAAGAGTAAGTGGTTAAGATGTTGAATGAAGAAATTTGGGATGATGTTAAACTCAACTATCCAGATTCAAGATATTCAACATTATTGAAACAATTTTTTGTTGCATTCAAAAAGGTATGTTGATTTATTACATTAATATTATTCGTTTGTAAGTTAATTTATTTATATTTTTATAGTTATAGATATATAACTATATGTTTGTTTGTTTCATTAAAGATGCCAAAGAAGAATGCAGATGGATTACATGAAACTTTCAAAAGTTTAATTCAAAAATCCATGTTTGAAAGAGAAACAAGGAGACGTGTTCAAAATGTTCAACTTGATGACAGCCTTGATCACTACATTCGGAATGGGCTCAAAACTGTTGAATATAAAGTGATATTAGTTGATTGTGAAAAACTTTCAAGTATTGTTCCTAAAAACGAATACTCCCTAGTTATTGTGGATATCCCTCATGGTTATAATATCCCAAACATTGAATATGATATTGAGCCTTATACTTACCAAGTTTTCAGTAAAGCGGTTAGGGGATTTACAGAAGTTACAACATCGTCATTTTGGATATTTCTAGTATTTCATTTAGACACACAACAAGGATTAGTACAATCAAGCTTCAAGGGGAAATAAAATACAAGGATGCAGTTTATTTGGTAAGATATTGAAAGTGTGTGTTTAACAATTAAGATTATAAAACAATTTTATTAATTCACAAGTTAATTGAATTTTCACTTGTTTATGTTACAGGCACAAGCCAAATATTCAGATCTCCAATAAAGAATCATTTAAACGTGATTTTCAGAGTATACATCTTGCAACCTGGACAAAAGATGATTCTTATAATTCTATTATTGTCAATGCAAATGATGGAGAGACTCCTAGTAGTATATTGGTATACAATGTTGTGTTTAGAAAGCTAACATATGAGGAAAAATATTTGAAAGGAGAGATGGTTAACATTTATCAAAAACCACAAGCATTAATTAATTATCTTATAAATAAATTTTCAAATGAAGGAGATTGGGTTTTGGATTTGTTCTCGGGTTCAGGTAAGAATTATGATCTAATATTTATGAAATCATACTCCAATCTTAGATTATTTTTAATTTATGTCTTCTTATAGTATCTAACTTCATTATTTATTTTGTATTTGGTGATTAGGTACAACATTAGTGTGCTGCCTACAGAAAGGAAGGAATTGCATAGCCACTAAAAGTGACCCAATGCAGCACAGTTTCATTCAATAAAGAATTAATGATATTCCATCTCTTCCATATGAAATGCAATAAGTTGGCTTGAGTAAAGGATATTTTAGTGAATCAAAGGTGGAAAAATTATCAAAGGAACCTCAAGTACCATTAGGAGGAATGATTGGAAATGATCACTTTGGAGAACTTGCAGATATCAAAGAACCGATGGAAGAAAAAAATGGCATAATGGAAGCACAAAATGACATCGAAGAAGATGATAATGTGTCTTTTGAGAATGATGAATTTCGGATATATAATATTGTTGATTAGTTTAAATATTTATTTAAAGACGATGCTCAATTTTGAAATTTTTTTATGAGTTATAACTGTAATGATTTGACTTTCATATTTGAAAATAAGAATAAAGATGTATCTATTTTTGTTTTGTGATGAATCTTTTTATTGTTTCTTTTTTCATTTTATTTGTATGTGAATCACTATACATTGGAAAATGTTATTAAATGTTTTCATTTTTTTACTTCAAATGTATAAAAATATGAAAGAAAATGATAATGTGTTATAAAATCTAGACTTTTTTTGTTCAATTATGTCCATAAAAATGCTTTATTTGACATGTTATTTTAAGGAATATGTACCAAAATGTATAGGTTTGTTATGATATATGGCTATAACATGTGTATTGTTTTGATAAATATTCAAAATTAGTGTTATTTAACTACAATTTTTTTTTCGATTTATTGAAGTAAATATAAACAATGTGTTAAAAATTATGTTTTTCACTATATTTAAAAAGTATGGAACAATAAGTTAATTAAGGAGACAAAATTCTATGAAAAATAGTAACTTCAAATAATGAAATGGTACAAAACATTTTTAAGATTGAAAGAAGCATGGAAAAAAGACTAAAAACAGAGTTGAATAATATATATATATATATATATATATATATATATATATATATATATATATATATATAATCTATTTTTAAGGTCATGGCCAAGCCACACCAAATTGGTGTATGAGACCCCCTTTTTTGTGGGATAAGGGACCCCCCTCCACCCAACGATTTGACTGGTAAAGTCTACGAAGGTATACATACCCTACCCCCCTCTGGATTTGAACTTGTGACCTCTTAAGAGAAAACACATATTCTTAACCATTAGGCCCACTCAGGCTGTAGGGATATATAGAAAAAATTGAAAATAGATAAAAAAAAAAATTAAAAAATGAGCATTTAAAAAACTGATGTGGAAACATTGTGGATCGAAAAATTTAAAATATCGAAAATCACCTAAAAATAGAGAGGGGGTGCTACCATTAGCACCTTTTTAAAAAACGGTGTAAAAAATTGGACCCCCCAAAAAACGAGAACTCTGGAGAATTCTCGTTAAGTTGGTAACTATGTTTATGTCCCTCAGATAAAGAAAATCTTTATTTATGTGTCCACTATTACAAATCAGAATTTGAAGGTCAAATTATTCAAGACACATTGTATAGTGAAGGACTTGCAATATCATTACAGAACTGTTGCCTCAGGAGTGAGAGTTGGGGGTTTGTACAAACTTGAAGTCACCAGCAAGAATCATCAAGCATTGGCTTCTGCAACTATTCCTACAGAAACTCTTTGGCACCAAAGGTATGGTCACATTAACTATCATGATTTGTTGTTATGGTCACGTTAACACTATTGTATGAATATAAACCAACAGTTAATAATTTGAGGATATTTGGCTGTAAGGATTTTGCTCATATTCCAAAGGAGAAGACAAAGAAGCTTGATGCTAAAGTTATCAAATGTATTTTTATAGGGTATTGTTCATAATTTAAAGAATATAAACTATTTGATCCATCTACTCATAAAGTGTTTGCAAGTAGAGATGTAATTTTCCATGAGAAGGAAGAAGGAAATAATTAAGATAACAATCATGAAGGGTGGCATGTACTTCTTGAAGATGAAGAGGTCAAATAAGAGAAGAACCATGTAACATCCCGCTCTAGCGCACTGAGCGAACTTATTCTTTGAGGACACTTGCTCGCAAGTGATCCGGATTATTATGTTATTAAAACTTTTGATTTTGATTATGAGGCATTATGGGATGATGACATGTTGTTTTACCGCCTCGACATAGACATGTGCTATTGACTCGGTTTTACTGAGTGTGCGGGATTATGGACCTCGAGGATGTCAAGGCATCGATGGAACCCCTTGGACTTTGGATCGAGTCGGGGAGTGTACCATTGGGGTTTGATTGTTTTACTGTGATTTTAGTGCTTTTGATTAGATGATATGATATGGATATATTCTGACATGATTCATTGATGATGCAGGTTGATGATAGCTTGTCGACCAGACTCACATGTCGAATAAAGGGGTCACGCATGACTACCAGAGATGTTGAGGGAGATGTGTGGATAGCAGCCCTGCCACAACCTACTAGCACTCCCACCGTGGCTCGAACTGTAGGTTAACAATTACCTAGTTCGAGAGGACCGACGATGTCATGAAGTCAGACTGCGACATTCACTCATGTTTATTCTAAGGGGAGTGCAATAAAGAGGGGGCCTTATTCCTTAGAGGCCCTTAGTCTCCCACAAGTTCACCTAGCAGAGTATTGACTCCAAGGGTTATTGATGTCTACCAAGTTAGTTAAGAGGCGAGTGGCACCCTTGGAGCACGTGGTGCATCCTGAAGGGAACGTCGCGAAAGGGAAACATATTAAGGTGAGTGGCACCCTTGGAGCACCTAGTGCGTCTTGAAGGGCACGTCGCATTGTTGATGATAGAGGAATGAACCTAGATGGCCTTAGAATGAATAACATGTTAAGAAATTTTTAAAACAAATTCCCTAATCAAATGTCGCCCAACATGAAAATTTAAGGTCTATGTCTAAACTATGTTAGTGGTAAAATTTTATCTATCTTTAATAATAATAATAATAATAATAATAATAAAAACAACATAAACAATAATTATACTCTTCG
The DNA here is from genome assembly GCA_009831015.1 of Picea engelmannii. NCBI lineage: Eukaryota > Viridiplantae > Streptophyta > Pinopsida > Pinales > Pinaceae > Picea > Picea engelmannii. The sequence continues at coordinate 101,871 of ML806656.1, forward strand.
TTAAATCATGTAACATGAAGGGAGTAAGAAATTAAATTGATTCCTAACAAAAAACATCTGTTGGAGTAAAATTTAAAAAGGGAATTAATCGTTTTATTATTTTATGATAATTTAATATATAATTAAAGGAGAAAAGGGAAAAAGGGGTTAATCTCCACACCTACCTTTTTGAGTTCTAAATAAAAAGGGGAAAGAGGGAAAATCTAAAATATTAGGAAACTAGGAAAAGAGGTAAACATAAAAAGGGAAAAAGGGAACATAAGGGAAAAAGAGGAAAGTCAAACTTAGTAAAGTATCTACCATTTAACAGCTTTCTAATTTAAATTGAACTAGCAATTTAATGGTGGGGGAAAGTTATTAAAACCTGTAAGAGAATATGGGGACACCTAGGAGTGATTCTAGGAGTAACTCTAGGTGGGTGAGGGAAATAAAGATAATTAATTAATTAAAGAAATTAAATTATGGAGGAATGTAGGGGATGGGTGACACTTGTACGGGGAGGAATTTTTAGGAATTAAATTTGAAAACTTAATTAAATGATATTTTAGGAAAGAAAGGAACCACGAAACTCGATATATTGAAGGGAGGAGATGGAGGTTGGATCTCTTCTGCTTGCATAACATTACGCTGCAGAAATATCTACTTGACTGACTTAACTTGTGGGAGTTGGGATACCTATCTCGGTGAGGAGTGGTAGCTCAGCCTTGCGAGGCGAGCTGGGAGCTAGTCAAAATCTCTGGATAGTGTGTGTGTGGCCCCTTTGTGGCGCGGGGGGCTAAGGGGGAAGAAGAGTACTCCTAGAATTGGCTAGGAGGTACCGGTGAAGTCTCGTTGGTCGGCACGCGGGAATCATAAGGAGCATGAAGGACGTCCACTCCGAACAGGCAACGATACACTTTCTTCATTTTGTATGGTTAATTGTTTTAGAACTTATGCTTGAATCTGCATTTTTACTTGGGTGAGTGAACTGATTGTCTAGATGGTTTTCTGAAATTTTCTTAGCCTAGCTCGATGATAGATTGGATCCCATGGCTTCTTTTCCCCGCACGTCTTAACCACCTTGTTGTGTTGATTGGGACCTTTGCGATTGTTTAGCCTTCGTCCTTATCTCACAAGTCCTCGCCTAAGCAATCATCCAGGAGCTTGATATACGGTCATCGCCTTAGCGTTAAAAGACCTATGGATCTCAACGCCCTGCTTTTCTATGCGAGGATGATGAGAGAAGCATGCTCCTATCATTCGTCTACCTCTGGTGTTTGTCCTTGGTTGTTTGTTGTCTTGCGCCTTTTATCGATTGAGTACCTCTACTTATGGTTTATCTTTGCCTCCCTTGAGGGATATCTTTGTGCTCGTTTATTTTTATTTTTATTTTCTGTGTTTTAATGATAGTTTTCACCTCTTGATTGGTAAAGTCCTTGCATTATTAAAACATGGAAGACAACATTGATTATTGTGTGCCTGGGTTTTGACTGTGTGACTGCGTTTGTAAACCTTTGTTGGACAACAAATTATTCGTTCATTGTGATTTTATCATTAATATGGATTGACTGTGACTGTTTGTTATATGTTGGACAACGATTCCTGCTTTCATTGGGATTTTATTATTGTTTCTTCAACAGATTATCTTTCATTCTTTAAACTGTGAGCACATCATTCTATACAACAATCTCTGGTTTTAACTTAGCCCTAGACTTGAGGCAGCGATAGATTCAGCCATATGGTTTAGATTTCACTTTGGACTTGTTGTACATTTGATTGTGTGTCTACATTATTGCATGGTTGCGTTACCTGGTAATCGCCCCAATGAATATACTACTCTATTCGTGATATCTTTGTCTGCGAACCTTATCTGCATTTTTTTTTACTGGTCATTATTTGGGGGTCAGGCTGCATTGTAAGTTGTGTGACAATGATTTTTAATGACCTGTTGAAGGCCCATTCTCTACATATTACATTCTTGAATGCGTTGGATTGTTGGTTATTGGCTCTGCATTTTTTTTTAAATGTTGAAGGTGTTTTCTTTACTGAAATTAGGGCTCTGTGATTTCTTTAGAATTGACTACATTTCCTCATATATTGACGGCTTGGGGACTGCGATCTGCATTACTTTTTACCTGTGTGATTTTTAAATGAGCGACTTATTCTAGGAAATATTTTTTCTCCAACGATTTTACCCAAGAACTTTATGGTTAATACATGTGTTTTTCCTTGACTGATAGAGATAAAGACCCTGCATTTACCTAATCGTTTCTAGACAATGTTTTAATCAATGGGCATCCACTTTTACACCTTTAACAATCGTCTTTTACATCTACTCTTTTTAATTTTGGGGGTTTTAATAAATGGCATAATTGATTTCTGGACAACGCTCTAATGACTAGTGGTTACTTGTACAACGTTTGTTTTTATTGATAGAAAATCTATTTTACCACTAGTTTCCTTGTACAACATTTAAATTGAACTGCAGAGAATCCTGATTTAATTCCACTGCGAATTGATTTCCCAGTATAGCTTTAATCTGAATGGTTGATTAGCGTATTTCTTACCTATGAGACTCAAATTCTTTGGAAGGCATTTTTGTACCCACTACAATTATGCTATGTTTCCACTGTCATTGCAATATCTGAATTGACTGTTTTGGCTTTATCCTACAACCCACATGAAATTCTGAGCCAATCTCTTCACATTTTGGGCTGATGTTATGCTACATATATTGGCTGCCATCCACTCAAAATTTCTGAGAGGTTTTACACCCTTTCTGTCTACAATTTTGTCACATAGTTTGGCAGTGAATTTTCCACAGCAAAAAATGCCACAAAGAATTTAATACATGCAGGATGTGACAGCGGGTGGGTTCATGCGTTGTAAGAATTTATTTTAAATTTATTGAATAACGTTGATGTTTTCAGAGAATTACCCTTGATAGCTCTACCATACCTACCCAAACAACGTGACCTGTTATAGACAACCACCTAACAGTTACCTGGGAAGCAAATTCATTGGTCATGTAGCGATCAACTGCTCTAAACCCTTACTCAGCTACTTAACCAGACCTTTAATCAGTATCAACCTTGTACTTAGCTACCTTATCTAACACACTTAATTAATTACATTAACTAACATCTCCTTCAAGGTGAAGTGGACTGTGAGGAAAGGGTTTTATTATTATTAAATGAGATAACAGTTTTAGAAATTTATTTGATTTTAAATAAACATGTGGGATTATCTTTTGTTATGAGATTATCATTTGTTGGACAGGGAGATAGATTTTGACTTAAGAGGACTGTTAGATATGATAGTCATTGGCTTAATAGTTGATTAACTTGTGCAATCTTAATGGTCGAGGGATTAATAGTTTATTAACTAAAGTTATTACTAGCTATCAGTTAATTGACAATTACGTGCCTTGCGCCTTAGGTCGAGCTGGAAGGGGTGGTAGGTCACAGTTGTTTCACCTTACAGGTTGCCTTGTAGAAAACATGAATCCTCCGGTCATTCGTGCAATTTTATTTCCATTATTGTCTTCTGCATCTGGTTGACCCATGGCTTGGGGGCATCAGTGTAGTCTTCTTGTCAGTCATTCGGATCCTAGCACGCTAGTCTTTCTGGAGTCCTTGGTCCAGTTAGGTTATGTGGCACCAAGGCTTGTGTCACGTCTATAACCTAAGGACGACTTTGTCTCCCTTTGGATAGTGATGATTGATAACTTGGATAGAGTCGGTGCTTTCCATTATGGGAGTTGTTGAGCGTGGTAATATGTTGTCAGTGCTTGGGATGTAATGCCTTCTTGCGCTTGTCTGCGCACCTTCGTGGTTCTAGTTATTGGTCTTTGAGGCCGTTGTGAAGGGATGGTGGATGTTGTCCCTTATCTTGTAGGTGTTTCCACATTGAGTCGGGTAGGTAGTCATTTTCATCTGTTGATTTATGCTTGTGTCGCCCAGTTTCTCCTTGTGCTAGTTGTTGAGTTGTTGTCGTCCTTTCCTTCCTGGAAAAAATAAATAAAATTATTTTGCACGTTTAGTTTGCTTGTAGTCATAACGATTGGGATCCTCACATATGGTATCAGAGCGGGTTTAACCTTGCGACTATGGATTTCCATGCTTTCCACTACAGTAAACTTTGAGTATCATTTTAGCGTTGCTTAAAAATTTAACGAGATCATCCGGTGATCTCATTTAGAGGACACCTCATAGGTTCACAACGTGGTGTCGTGGAAGGAGTTGTGACGCCTCTAGAAGTTCCTGCACCCTTGGAGTTGAACCCCCCATGGGGAGGAACAAGTCCTTGGGCTGGATTTGCTTGTTCTAAGGGATGATGATGGTATGACAAGGCCCTTCTAGGTATTGTCAAAGGGCCTTGATTCATCATCAGTACTGAGATGAGGTCAGGGCGCCTGTATTCCTGAGGGTCTGTAGCGCTACCTACCATTACCGTTAGCATTCATCAAGAACTCGAGAGGGATGAGTTCTCAATTCTAGGAGTGCCCTGGATAGTGCAGCCGCCAATGCAGGGTTGGAAATTTTTGGCGATGCGCTTTGCACTACGCGGCTATACCTCCAGCATGAAGGTCTGCATGGCGGTATTTCAACTGAAGGGGAGCACTCTTCTATGACGAAATATGCTCCTGTTGCATTGAACATGGTCGTCAATGACGTGTCATGGGAACTATTCGAGGAATGGTTCCAAGAGAGGTATATTTCTAAGGAATTCTTTGAGCGTCAACCCAACGAGTTTGATGCCTTAAGACAGGGCGGTCGTATGGTGCTTGAGTATGAGGCTCATTTTTGGAGCTGCTTCGGTATGCTCTAAACTCTTACCGAGAGACTTAAGGTCAACAAGATTGTGTTGGCCTTGACTTTGGAATTCAGCTTCTACTTCGGGTACCAGGATTACTGGACCAAAGAAATTATGTTGGAATGTGGGGAGCCACATTTCCAGCACGACTGCCCAATGAAGAGGACTGGAGCATCTGGATCATTTGGACCTACTAGCATGGGATATTTGGGAAAATCCCATCGGATTCATGCAATGGTGAATAATCGCCAGGCAGGGCACCAATCGACTATGCTCAAGATGTCAGGTACCGTCACTGACCAGACCCTTAGTATTTTGATAGATCCCGGTTCTACCGAGAGTTCCATTTCTGGTGCACCGATAAAAAGGATTAAGGTAAAGGAAGTGGAACAGGGTGAGTTTAGCTTCATAGAGATGGATTTGGGAGCCAAAATGAAAATTTGGAGGAAAGGTTACAGGTTTTACCCTTGACCTGGGAGAGTTTGTCACCAGGGACAACCTGTATGTCACGATCTCAGGATCTTATGATGTCGTGATCAATATGGATTGGTTGGAATCGCATGAGGCGATACTCAACTGTAAGACAAAACAATTGAGCTTGGTCAATGATGCGGGACAAAGACGAGTGATTGTAGGTCGAAACCTGGGAGTTTCCCTTAGGTCCATCTCCTCCTTGCAGTTATGGAAGAGCATGCACAAGGGGTGTGAGCTTTATGCGATCCTTGCGATAAATGAGAAGGGAGTAGCGAAAGGTTTATAACACCCTCCAGTGGTGAGAGAGTTTGCAGACATCCTTCCGGAGGAGTTATCTAGGATACCATCGAAGAGGGAATTGGAGTTTACTATAGACCTAAAACCAAGGATTAAACCGATAGCTATAACGCCTTATCGGATGTCGACCCCAAAGTTACAGGAGTTGAGAATGCAACTGAAGGAATTGTTGGACCTGGGACTGATACGTCCAAGTGTGTCACCGTGGGGTGTGCCTGTTAGTTTAATACAAAATAAGGATGGGTCGTGGAGGCTCTGCATTGACTACCGTCAATTGAACAAGGCAATGATCAAGAATCAATATCTGTTGTCGAGGATTGATGAGTTGTTCGATCAGATGAAGGGTGGGATGGTGTTTTCAAAGATCGTTTTGTGATCAGGGTATCGCCAGTTATGGACCAAGGAGGATGACATACCTAACACCACTCTAAAATGAGGTTTGGACAATATGAGTTTATTGTTTTACCATTTGGATTGACCAATGCACCTGGGGTATTTATGAGTTTGATTAATGGGGTGTTCCAAAAGTACTTGGACAATTTCGTCCAAGTATTCATTGACGATATTTTGATTTACTCTTGGATGATAGAGGATCATGACGAGCACTTGCACTTGGTACTTCAGTGTCTGCGAGAGCAGAAATTGTATGGGAAGTGGTCCAAATGCTTATTTTATCAATCAAAGATTCACTACTTAGGGAATGTCATCTCCGGCAAAGGTATCTCCGTGGATCCAGCAAAAGTCAAGGTTGTTATGGAATGGCCTACACCAACAAACGTCCTAGAAATACGTAGCTTCATGGGTTTAGCAGGATACTATTGACAGTTTGTCGAGGTATTTTTGAAGATAGCAAATCTGATCATGGAATTGCAGAAGAAGAACAAGAAGTTTGTTGGGACCGAGAAATGTGCGGTAGAATTTCAGAGGCTCAAGGAGATGTTAACAACAACACTGATACTAAAGATCCCTGACATGGAGTAGGCTTCTTGGTATGCACTGATGCATCCAAGGAAGTCTTAGGTGGAGTCTTGATGCAAGATGGTCGAGTGATCACCTGCATCTCAAGGAAACTGAGAAGGCATGGGGAGAAATACGCGACGCACAATTTGGAGTTGTTAGCAATTGTACAGGCCATGAAGGTTTGGGACAATACCTTGTTGGATGAAAATTTGAACTAAAGATGGACCATTGTGGACTACAGCACATCTGTATGCAAGCGACCTGAATGCGCGACAACGACATTGGTCGGAATTGCCTAGAAATGATGATTTCGAGATTTCTTACACAAAAGGAACAATGAACTGAGTGACAGATGCATTGATTTAAAGACCACGCATCTTTTAGTTGTTGCCTCTTTAGACGAATGCACGTGAAAATATTCTAACTTTACCGCACAACGATGACTGGTACAAATAGGTCGAGGATTTGATCTGACAAAACACAATGATGATACCAATATTTGAAGAACTTACGTTTGACGACAATGGATCATTGAGGTTTAAAAATTGAGTTTACGTACCATTGAACGATGAGTTAAGGAGCCTGATCCTAAACAAGGCTCATAGAGCTATATACATGGCTCACCCGGGAGTCATGAAGATGAGGGCGGACCTTAAATCCTTATTCTTATGTAAAGGAATGAAGGCACACATAGTTAACTATGTGGCCATATGTCTATAATGTCATCAGATAAAGGACGAACATAGACATCCAGCAGGATTACTATAGCCAGACGTTATTCCAGAATTGAAATGGGAGGTTATTTCGATGGATTTTATTGTTGGATTGCCACTTATGGCAAGGAGACACGACTCGATTTTCGTATTAGTCGAAACTCTGACAAAGAGTGCTCATTTTATTCCTGTGCATACGACGTATCAGACACCTGACATAGATAGAGTTTCCATCAGTGAGATTGTGAGGTTGTATGGCGTGCCTAAGAGGTTTATATCCAATCGAGGATCTGTGTTTACTGGCGATTTGGACTACTTTCCAAGAGGCCTTGGGAACCCAACTTAACTTTAGTACTGACGGGCAGATCAAACGAGCAAACCAAATCTTAGAAACTTGTGACGCATGTACGTGATAGACCAACAAAAGCGTTGAGAAGAATTATTTCCACTGGTAGAATTCACATATAACAACATCTACCAAAGCACCTTTAAGATGGCGCCTTTCGAGTTTCCTTATGGGCGACCATGTCGGACGCCTTGAGTTGGGATCGGCTTGAGGATAGGGTCCAGGTGGGACCAAAAGCGATCCAAGAATTGGAAATTTAAATGCAAGATTTAAGACAAAGGATCAAGGAAGCGCAGGATCAGTAGAAAGGTTATGTCGATGCACGTCGTGTCAACCGTAGTTACGATGTGGCGATTGAGAATTTTTTCAGCAGAAACTGCATAAGAGTTTGAACAAGTTTGGAAAATGGGATAAACTATCTCCTGTGATATTGTGGTAAAGAGAGGCTCGTGGCCTAATGACTAGCCTTTCCTGATTCTTGAGGCGTATGCCTAATGTCTTTCACATCTCCGTTCGAGACTTTATGATTAGTGATTTTACATATGTTTGACTTGAGAACCTTGCGGGTGTCGGATGAGGGTGCCCTCATGGCTGAGCCAATACACATCTTGGATCATTGCATTCGACAGCTACGGCGTCGAAAAGTAGATCAGGTCAAGGTCCAGTGGGACAATTATAGTCTACATTCGGCGACCTCGGAGGACGCATATGATATGTGTCAGCAGTTTCCATTTTTGTTTGATAGATAGACATATGATACTGTGATACACTTTATTTCGACATATATACTGTGAAAATTCGAGATGAAGTTTCGATCAAGAGGGGGTGTATGTAACATCCTGCTCTAGCGCACTGAGCGAACTTATTCTTTGAGGACACTTGCTCGCAAGTGATCCAGATTATTATGCTATTAAAACTTTTGATTTTGATTGTGAGGCATTATGGGATGATGACATGTTGTTTTATCACCTCGACATAGGCAGGTGTTATTGACTCGATTTTACTGAGTGTGCAGGATTATGGAGCTCGAGGATGTTGAGGCATCGATGGAAACCCTTGGAATCTGGATTGAGTCGGGGAGTGTACCATTGGGGTTTGATTGTTTTACTATGATTTTAGTGCTTCTGATTAGATGATATGATATGGATATATTCTGACATGATTCGTTGATGATGTAGGTTTACGATAGCTTGCCAACCAAACTCACATGTGGAGTAAAGGGGTCACGCATGACTACCAGAGATGTTGGGGAAAAGGTGTGGACAACAACCCTGCCACAGCCTACTAGCACTCCCGCCATGGCTCGAACTGTAGGTTAACGATTACCTAGTTCGAGAGGACCCACGATGGCGTGAGGGCAGACTGCGATAGTCGCTCACAATGATTCTAAGGGGTCCGCAATAAGGCGAGGGCCTTATTCCTTAGAGTCCCTTAGTCTCCCACAAGTTCACCTAGTGGAGTATTGACTCCTGGGGTTATTGATGTCTACCAAGTCAGTCAAGAGGCAAGTGGCACCCTTGGAGAACGTGGTGCGTCCTAAAGGGAATGTCGCGCAAGGGAAACAGATTAAGGCGAGTGGCACCCTTGGAGCACCTAGTGCGTCCTGAAGGGCACGTCACGTTGTTGATGATAGAGGAATGAACCTAGATGGCCTTAGGATGAATAACATGTTAATAAATTTTTAAAACAAATTCCCTAATCAAATGTCACCCAGCACAAAAAATTAAGGTCTAAGTCTAAACTATGTTAGTGGTAAAATTTTATCTATCTTTAAAATAAAAAATAATAATAATAAAAATAAAAACAACATAAACAATAGTTATACTCTTCGTTAAATCATGTAACATGAAGGGAGTAAGAAATTAAATTGATTCATAACAAAAAAAAAAATGGATTAAAATTTTAAAAGGGAATTAATCGTTTTATTATTTTATGATAATTTAATATATAATTAAACGAGAAAATGGAAAAAGGGGTTAATATCCACACCTTCCTTTTTGAGTTCTAAATAAAAAGGGGAAATAGGGAAAATCTAAAATATTAGGAAACTAGGAAAAGAGGTAAACATAAAAAGTGAAAAATGGAACATAAGGGAAAAAGAGGAAAGTCAAACTGAGTAAAGTATCTACCATTTAACAGCTTTCTAATTTAAACTA
>ML806656.1:111660-130348 GCA_009831015.1 Picea engelmannii
AATAGGGAAAATCTAAAATATTAGGAAACTAGGAAAAGAGGTAAACATAAAAAGTGAAAAATGGAACATAAGGGAAAAAGAGGAAAGTCAAACTGAGTAAAGTATCTACCATTTAACAGCTTTCTAATTTAAACTAAACTAGCAATTTAATGGTGGGGGAAAGTTATTAAACCTCTAAGAGAATATGGGGACACCTAGGAGTGATTCTAGGAGTAACTCTAGGTGGGTGAGGGAAATAAAGATAATTAATTAATTAAAGAAATTAAATTATGGAGGAATGTATGGGATGGGTGACACTTGTATGGGGAGGAATTTTTAGGAATTAAATTTTAAAACTTAATTAAACTAGATTTTAGGAAAGTAAGGAACCACGAAACTATATATATTGAAGGGAGGAGATGGAGGTTGGATCTCTTTGGTTTGCATAACATTACGCTGCAGAAATATCTACTTGATTGACTTAACTTGTGGGAGTTGGGATACCCAGCTTGGTGAGGAGTGGTAGCTCGGCCTTGCGAGGTGAGCTGGGAGCTAGTCAAAATCTTTGGATAGTGAGTGTGTGGCCCCTTTGCGGCTCGGGGGGCTAAGGGGGAAGAAGAGTACCCCTAGCATTGGATGGGAGGTACCGGTGAAGTCTTTCCAGTCAACACGTGGGAATCGCAAGGAGCACACGAGAAATCCACTCTGAATAGGCAACGGTACGTTTTCTTCGTTTTGTATGGTAAATTGTTTTAGAACTTATGCTTGAATCTGCATTTTTTCTTGGGTGAGTGAACTAATTGTCTAGATGGTTTTCTGAAATTTTCTTAGCCTAGCTCGATGATAGATCGACTCCCATGGATTCTTTTCCCCACATGTCTTGACCACCTTGCTGTGTTGATTGGGACCTTTGCAATTGTTTAGCCTTCGTCCTTAGTTCACTAGTCCTCGCCTAAGCAATTGGCCAGGAGCCTGGTCTACGATCGTCGCCTTAGAGTTAAAAGTCCTATGGATCTCAACGCCCTACTTTTTTGTTCGAGGATGATGAGCAAAGGATGCTCCTATCAGACATCTACCTCTGGTGTTTGTCCTTGTTTATTTCCTATCATGTGCCTTTTATCGATTGAGTACCTCTGCTTATGGTTTGTTTTTGCATCCCTTGAGGGATATCTTTGCGCTCATTTATTTTATTTTATTTTATGTGTTTTAATGACAGTTTCTACCTCTTGATTGGTAAAGTCTTTGCATTATTAAAACATGGAAGACAACGTTGATTATTGTGTGTCTGCGTTTTGACTATGTGACTGCATTTGTAAACCTTTGTTGGACAACGAATTCTTCTTTCATTGTGATTTTATCATTAATATGGATTGACTGTGACTGTGTGTTATACGTTGGACAATGATTCCTGCTTTCATTATGATTTTATTATTGTTTCTTCAACAACTTATATTTCATTCTTTAAATTGTGAGCACATCATTCTATACAACAATCTCTGGTTTTAACTTATCCCTAGACTTGAGACAACGATAGATTTAGCCATATGGTTTAGATTGCGATTTGGACCTATTGTACGTTTGACTGTGTGTCTACATTATTGCATGGTTGCGTTACCTGGTAATCGCCCCAACGTATATACTGCTCTATTCGTGATATCTTTGTCTGTGAACCTTATCGGTGTTTTTTTGACTGGTCATTATTTAGGGGTCAGGTTGCATTGTAAGTTGTGTGACAACGATTTTTAATGACCTATTGAAGGCCCATTCTCTGCGTATTACATTCTTGAATGCATTGGATTTCTTGTTACTGCCTCTGCGTTTTTTTTAAAATGTTGAAGGTGTTTTATTTACTGAAATTAGGGCTCTGCGATTTCTTTATAATTGACTACATTTCCTCACATATTGACGGCTTGGGGACTGTGATCTGCATTACTTTTTACCTGTGCGATTTTTAAATGAGTGACTTATTCCAGGAAAAAAAAATTCTCCAACGATTTTACCCGAGAACTTCATGGTTAATACCTGCGTTTTTCCTTGACTGATAGGGATAAACACCCTGTGTTTACCTAATCGTTTATGGGCAGCGTTTTAATCAATGAGCATTCACTTTTACACCTTTAATAATCGGCTTTTACATTTACTCCTTTTAATTTTGAGGGTTTTAATAAATGGCATAATTGCTTTCTGGACAACGATCTAATGATTGGTGGTTACTTGTACAACATTTTTTTTTATTGATAGAAAATCTATTTTACTGCTAGTTGCCTTGTACAACATTTAAATCGAACTGTAGAGAATCCTGATTTAATTCCACTGCGAATCGATTTCCTGGTATAGCTTTAATATGAATGGTTGATTAGCGTATTGCTTACCTCTGAGACTCGAATTCTTTGGAAGGCATTTTTGTACCCACTGCGATTATGCTATGCTTCCACTGTCATTGCAATATCTGAATTGACTGTTTTGGATTTATCCTACAGCCCACATGAAATTCTGAGCCAATCTCTTCACATTTTGGGCTGATGTTATGCTACATATACTGGCTGCCATCCACTGGAAATTTTGGAGAGGTGTTACGCCCTTTCTGTCTACGATTTTGTCACATAGTTTGGCAACGAATTTTCCACAGCAAAAACTGCCACAACGAATTTAATACATGCAGGATGTGACAGCGGGTGGGTTCATGCGTTGTAAGCATTTATTTTAAATTTACTGAATAGAATTGATGTTGTCAGAGAAGTACCCTTGATAGCTCTACCATACCTACCCAGACAACATGCCCTATTATAGATAGCCACCTAAACCCTTAACCCTCACTCATCTACTTAACTGGACCATTAATCAATATCAACCCTGCACTTAGCTACCTTATCTAAAACACTTAATTAAGTACATTAACTAACATCTCCTTTAAGGTGAAGTGGACTGGGAGGAAAGGGTTTTATTATTATTAAATGAGATAAAAGTTTTAGAAATTTATTTGATTTTAAATAAACATGTGGGATTATCTTTTGTTATGAGATTATCATTTGTTGGACAGGGAGATAGATGTTGACTTAAGAGGACTGTTTGATATGATATTCATTGCCTTAATAGTTGATAAAATTGCGCAAGCTTAATGGTCGAGGGATTAATAGTTTATTAACTAAAACTATTACTAGCTAACAATTAATTGATGATTATGCGCCTTGCGCCTTAGGTCGAGCTGGAAGGGGTGGTAGGTCACAGTCATTTCACCTTATAGGTTTCCTTGTAGGAAACACGAATCCTCCGATCATTCACACAATTTTATTTCCAGTGTTGTCTTCTGCGTCTGGTTGACCCGTGGCTTGGGGGCGTCAGTGTAGTATTCTTGTCAATCATTCGTCTCCTAGTGCGCTAGTTTTTCTGGAGTCCTTGTTCCAGTTAGGTTATGTGGCACCAAGGCTAGTGTCACATCTATAACCTAAGGACGACTTTGTTTCCCTTTGGATAGTGATGATTGATAACTTGGACGGAGTTGGTGCTTCCCGTTGTGGGAGTTGTTGAACATTGTAATCTATTGTCAGCGCTTGGGATGTAACTCCTTCTTGCGCTTGGCTGTGCACCTTCATGGTTCTAGTTAATGGTTGTTGAGGTCATTTTGAAGGGATGGTGGATGTTGTCCCTTAGCTTGTAGGTGTTGCCATGTTGAGTCGAGCGAGTTTCCATCTGTTGATTTTCGCTTGCGTCACCCAATTTCTCCTTGTGCTAGTTGTTGAGTTGTTGTCGTCCTTTCCTTCCTGGAAAAAAATAAATAAATTATTTTGTGCGTTTAGCTTTCTTGTAGTTGTAACGATTGGGATCCTCACACACCAGTAGGAAAAGGCACCCAGTGACATTGATACATCTAGCAGTGAAGAAGAATCTTCACAAAACGAAGAAGAATCTTCACAAAACGAAGAAGAAGTCACCGGCCAATTGAGAAGATCTTCACGACAAGTTCTTCCACTTGAAAAATATAAATATTATGCCTTGATGAGTAATATTTAAAATGTCATAGAACCCATGAGTTCTAATGAAGCTAATGAACATGAAGATTTGAGAAAAGAAATGGAGGAAGGATATGACTCTATAATGAAAAACAAAAGTTGGGAATTGACTGAATTGCCTAAAGATAAAAATCCCATAGGATGTAAATGGATATACAAACCTGAATTAAAATCAGATGGTAGTATAGATAAATATAAATCCAGATTGGTGGAAAAACGATATTCACAAAAAGAGGGCATTGATTATGCAGAAAGAGTTGCACCAATAGATAAATTAAACACTATAAGAATGTTAATTGCACTAGCTACAAAATACCATTGGAAGCTTCACCAATTAGATGCAAAGTATTTTTTTCTGAATGGTGGGTTAAAGGATGAGGTTTACCTTACTCAACCAAAGGGGTTTGTGAAAATTGGTCAGGAACATTTAGTGTGTAAATTAAAGAAAACATTATATGGACTAAAACAGGAACCTAGGTCATGGTATGAGAAGATAGATTCCTTCATTCTTCAATAGGGTTTATGAGGAGAAAAAGTGATCCAAATATTTACACCAAGTTTGATGAAAAGGGGCATGTTCTATTGATTTCCTTATATGTTGATTATTTATTTAATACAGGAAATTAAGAAAAATTGATTAGTGTAATTAAGAAGCAGATGTCAGAGGTATTTGAAATGAAATATTTTGGTGAGTTACATTACTACCTCGGTCTTGAAGTTTGGAGAAATTTTGGTCAAACCTTTGTGTCTCAAGGTAAATATTTCAAAGAAGTACTTAAGAAGTTTAAAATGGATCAGTGTAAATTTTCTTATGTTCCAATGCAGTAGAACACAAAACTTTGCTACGATGGTCGTTTGAAGGACTTAAATGATAAATTGTATAGACGGATGGTGGGAATCTTGAACTATCTCACTACAACCAGACCTGACATAGAATAATTTGTTAGTGTGTTAAGTCAGTTTATGGAAAAACCTCTATAAATCCATTGGAATGCAGCGAAAGGGCTACTAAAGTATCTCAAAGGAAAAATTGATTATGGCATTAAATACATTGATTCATTCGATGTTGAGCTAATAGGTTACTCATATTCAGATTGGGCTGGAAATCCAGATGATCATAGATCTACTACAGGCTATGCCTTTGGCATTGGATATGGGATTGTTTCATGGAGGAGTAAGAAGAAACCTACTCTATCTTTGTCATCCACTGAGGCAAAATATAAATCATTGTGTGAAGCAACTTGTGAACTTGTTTGGTTGAGAATACTACTTCAATATGTTGGATAAGAGCAAAGGAAAGCTACGATAATCAAATGTGATAACCAGAGCTCAATCAAGTTGGAAAATAATCTAGTTTATCATTCAAGGAAAAAGCATGTTGATACTTAGTTCCATTTTGTTTGCGAAAAGATGCAGTTTAATGACATTGCTTTAATGTATTGTAATACTAGTGAAAATAATGTTGATATTTTCACTAAGCCTCTTGGGAAGATAAAATTTGAACTATTTAGAGAGATGTTAGGTGTGGGTGTCAATCATTTCTCCATTAAAGGGGAGACTTAGAAATAGTGGAGATTAGTTGTGGTGATTAGTTGAGGTTGGCTCCAACCATTTCAAACCGAATGTCATCATATATATATTGTACTTGTCATTAATTAATTGAACGAAGTGTGGCTTTGCTTCCCCTACCTCCAGGTGTTGTCTCTCTTAAGGAGTATTTTTTTCATTTTTTATTTATTAAGTCAAAATTAGTCTAAGAAAGTGAGTATCGTATTGTTTTTATTCCTTAAATTGTTATTTTATTTTTTTTGGAAACCAAGGATTCATTTCACTCAGTTCAATCTCTATATGCACTCTAAGATAAATTTCAATGGTAGTTTTGCTATTTTATTTCTCCAGGATATGATTTCCCACTGGTTATACAATTAAAAAAGATAATTAGGTTTGTTTTTAATTCCTTTTCAATGAATTATTATAGAAGACATCATTATTATTGTATCGATTATAGAGAAGTATGTGCATTCTGATAATCAATAGTTCTTCGTCTTTTGATATGTTTCTTCTCTTGACATTTTGACTCAATAACTTCATCCAAATTAGTTGGAATCTTCTCCCATATCATTGTGAAACTATAAAAAATTATTACAAAACATGGGCTATTTGAACTATTGAATCGCAACCCAGCTAACTACTATTATACTTGTAATTTTACAACTAAAAAAATCGAGGCTAACTATTGTAGATACCCTTTTCCTTAAAAATAATAGTGTAAATGCCTATTACTAAACTAGATTCAAATTCCCTATTTTTTCTAATAATAACAAACAAGTGATTCAACTGCAAAACATTAGGAATCCAAAGGCTTCAAAGGATATTTAATCAAGAATACTTACAAGGTGGTTATTTCTATGAGCTTCCTAATGCTCATAAAATACTTACAAGGTGGTTATTTCTATGAGATTCCTAATGCTCATAGGTATAGTCATAACTTTCTTTCTTCTTTTCAGAGCACTTTGTAGGAGGTCAAAACTAGAATCAATCAATCTCTCTACAAAATAGTTAGATGGAGTTTTAGCATCTTCAATGTAGCCTAATCATAGGTTGTGAGAAGGTGAGGAGGTGGCCAGGAAATGAGGTGGTGAAGAGTGGGTGGTGAGGTAATGAAATTGACTGCATAACATTGATTATAGTGAGGAGTTATGATTATAAGCAGTTGGTATCTATTGCATAGCATCGAATGCAATGAGTAGAGGAGAGATTATAAATATCATCAATACGTCGATAAACAATTAAATCATAACATAAATGTATGGCGATGTAGACAATAATTACACCACGAAATCACAGGCTCTTAGAATAACATTACAAATGCATAACCTGCAAAGTAATATGCAGTCAACTGAAAACACATTTGCAACCCAATATGCACATAAATATTTTTCATTTATGAATTTAGGAAAATAAACCATATGAGTAAATTCACGGAGCTAGGTAACACTTTCGTGACAATCTCATCTCCAAAATTCCAAAAAACATTCTTTCGTCCGAACTAATATTATTTTTCAGCCAAAAGCTATTTGTTTTCGCCGAACTATACAATGTCAAATCGAATGGTACAATGACGATGTCCTCGATTTTCATGTATAAATTTAGTCAAATGGATTTTTTCCATCCAGCAATATATTTTCGACCGAAAGATATTTAGGTCGAAAACATCGTTCAGCTAAAATATTCTTTCAGCCTAACTATTCTTTCGGCCGAACTATTCATTCGACCAAACTATTATTTCGGTTGAAAACTTTTTTTGGCCAGAAAATTGCTTATTTATTAACCGGACATTGAAAATAGAATGTTTTTCTCAACTGTGACTGTGACTGGCTATGTTGTGTGAGGGACTAAGTGTTGGTGCAGACCGTGTTGTGTAAGGGACTGAGTGTTGGTGCAAACTTTGTTGTGTTAGGGACTGAGTGTTGGTGTTGGTGGGTGCTCATTCAGGCGATTGTGATGTCATGTTGGTGGGTTCTCCTTCGGGCGAGTGGGTCGATATTTAGGTAAGCTCAAATTTCACAGTGCTATTTTAGTTTTTCTTTTAATTTCAATTTTATTTTTTAATTTTAATTTTAATTTATATTTCGGCCTTTGTATCCAATCTATGGGAATAGACGTGGTTTTTGCACGGACGTGTTGTCGTGTTGGTGTTGGTGGGCGCTCCTTCAGGCGATTGTGATGTAGTGTTGGTGGGTTCTCCTTCGGGTTTGCGGGCCGAGCTTCAGGTAAGCTCAAAATTTATCTCAAAATTCCCACTGATATTTTAGTTTTTGTTTTAATTTTAATTTTGTTTTTTAATTTAAATTATGTTAAAATTTGGCCCCTGTACCCAAGCCGTGGGCACGCCAATGGCTTGGCCATAGGGTTGAGCCCCTGCAGCTAAGTCACATTCCACTAGACTATGACTTGGCTGCGAGGTCTAGCTCTGTGGCCAAGACGTTGGCGTGCTCACGGCTTGGCCACAAGGATGGCCTCCATGGCCAAGTCACAGTCCAGTGGGTTGTGACTTGGCCGCAGGGACCCAACCCTGTGGCAACACCATTGGTTCGTAGTAGAACTCTTAGACCTGTGTGTACTGATCAATCTTCATGATATTACAGTATTTACATAATATGTAACATACAGGATACTACTCTCCTTGATTTACCTTATATGAGTCATTCATACAATGAACCTATGTAATAGATCAGATCAATCACACTAGTTTGAAACTAGCTTAAATATTCATTGATCATACTTAAATTAGTTGTACTTATACTCTGATCAGCTTACTTATTAGGGTGTATGGTTCCTGTGTAGTTTAGCTCAGCTTTACTGATAGGTTAGGCTCTATGATAAGCCTTATACCATTCATAGTAACACTGCCTTATTACCGTAATCAAATCAACTAGTATAAGCATGTAGAATCTTTGTATTCAATTACTCTGGTTATGAAGGAGTCTAATTACCATTAAATCAATAGTCACTAATAAGGGAAAGATGGAATATTGTTTATCCATATTTGATATGCTAATATAGTATGAACAAGTAGAAGCTTACTATGAGACCAGGGTGATTCCCAACTTAATTCAAACACAGCTTACAAGCAATGGAAATCAAGCATCTTATGATACATGGATACTATGATTAAAGTGGTAGTACTAAGTCATATTCAACTTACTATATTCATTGATCTCTATCATTCCAGTCATTTGATTAGTATTGATTACTAGTTATAGCATGAAGAGTGTAATCATCAGTATTTTCATATTACTTCATATTTATACAGGTTGTAAGCAGGCCAACTTAGAGCTTAGGTGTAAGTAGTTGACCCTATACATATCACTTATATCACCTTTTGTACATGTTACAGATTAGTAACGGTAATCATAGACATATCTAACCTTTATGAACACAAAGTTGATCTATAGATACTTATGGGCTTAATACTCAGATCAATCAGTAGTAATGCCATAATATAATGGTAAGTATAGACTGTAACTAATAACCATGATACGGGTTACTTTTGTTGATTTGATTACATAGATTAATGGGAATGAGACTAACCTCACAGTGCACTAATACTAGTTATGTGTAATATGTGACATTGTATATTAGTAATACATAGATCAAATGAGTTGGTAATCATCATTACAGGTTAAATGCCCTTCTTATTTGTAGTAGTTATGATAACAAATTCCACTACTTTAGTGATTATGGTTATACTGTACTTGTAACATAATATGACACACGCAACACTATTAGTAGATTTATATACATAAACCAAACTCAACTAAGTTGTAATGATTCACTAACCTTTATAGAACATACATAATTATCATACGTGCAAACCTCATCATAGTTATGGTAATATAAGGTAGAGCTTAAGCATAACACTTTAAGTCATATCCCATATAGAGAAGCTATCATAGTGATATTGTATGACCATGTGAGTAATAGAAGTGATACTAGCTTAAGTAATGCTAATGGTTCGAGTCATTTCCCCTATACAAGAGCTTAGAGATGATGTCATACTTATTGTTTCTATTCTACCATTACCTATTACAGCACATCTATGTTACTTAATTCCCATAGGAAAACACTAACAGCTTGCCCTGAATACATGATCATTAGGTAGATATAGTAGTAATTCCATTAATCAGAGTAAGTGATAAATGATGTTGTTCATTACAACACCTGCATTACTAGTAATCATAGTTTCCATATCTCTTATGTTACCATGTTGTTTCCCATTGAACCCAGTATCAGTATTGGTATATTACGTCTATTACACATAGTTATAACATGTATCACTCTAATGGGAATCATACTTATCTGATTACGATTTGATCATACTAGCATGATGTATTGGTATAGTAATGAAACATGTAAAGATCCTCCTCGTTACGACGATGAACCCCGTATAACAAGTAAAAAAAAAAAATGTTTTTTTTTGTGTGTGCACGTGTGTACAAGGGAAATAAACACATTCGACTCTGCATCGCCACCCGATGACGAACAAGATGCAACCACGATGAAAACAACAAGACGACCTAAGACACAGATCAAGTAACTGCATGCATTTAACGATGATCAAGAGACAAATAAGTAAGACTGACTACCCGCCCATCCTACCCTACAATGGTTAGGACCTCCAAGACACAAAAGCAACGCTCAAGCCCAAGTTCCCATTGATTTTAACCATTTAAGGTCTTAGGGCTGGCGATTGTTCTTAGGAACATGGAGGTGTCTACAACCCGCCGACACAAGAAGACCAAGCCTTATATGCTAAGGACAAAAACATAACCATCGAGAATTGCAACAACACAGTTATCTACATTAAAGTAAAATGTGATAGTAAAACATTATTAACTTATTAAGGTACTCACTATTGTTCCAGTATTGCATGGGAGGTGTACCTTCAATCAATACAAGGCAAGACAATTAATTTAGCAAGTAAGGTAATTAACACAGTCCGTTCAACCTCCAATTCGAGCCCAACTTCGCATTTCTAAAGTGCATAATGTTAATGGGATAAAATCAATTAGTCTTAAAGAAACTCACTGCGCAAGTTCAATTGTAAGGTGCTCATGGTTCCATCTCAATTAATTTGCCTTAAATTATTTTTATTTATATAAATATTTTGTTTTAAAGTCAATATCTAATAATCATGGTAGGTATGTAACAATTAAGGCATCGGTAATACCATCCACTGGGCACCGACTACAATTGAGATGTAGAAGAAAATTTTGAAAGGATCCGAAGCAGACTGGGTCTGAGCGAAACCGTCCGATCATGGGGATGATGCCTCAGTCTGTACATCCTAAAAAATGACTGAGAAATGTGAGTGAGGTGGGAACAAGGTGGAGAAGTGCACTTTAAGAAAAACTCCCAGGATACGAGCCTACTCTCGAAGTCTGCCCCAATTTCTCAAAGAAAGGAAGGGAGGATGCACAACCCAAGATGGAGGAAGAGGCTACGATGGGAGGTTATAGCTGGGAAGGTTTTATTCACAACCAGTCACATTTGTGTCACCCAAAATGTGACATCATCTCCCTTCAAGATGCACAACCCAACCACAAACTAGAAGCAAAAAGACAAGCATGAAACACTACAAACAAAAACAACCCACGGGAGATCTAGGAGAGGGTTTGGTCCTTGGACAGAAGATGAAAAAATCAAGCCCAAGGCTAATGTGTGGTTCCAGCAAGGTTTCACACAGTAAATATACCTGAGCTAAGATTGGTACGCCTAATAATAAAACTGTTGCAGAGGTCCAAAAACTCCTCAAGAAGAGACATGTTTGAAGGCAAGAAAAACAAAAACAAGGTAAGTGATGATTAACGGGAACCATGCCCGTAAATGCAGAGGAAATGCTCAGGATGCATGTAGATAAACTGTCAAGGAAAGGGTTCCAAAATGCAGGGTGGAAGCTCTTTTCTAAGTCCAAGACGAAGCTAGGGAAAAGTAGGGGAAAACACCCTTATTGGAAAAGAGATCAACCAAATACGCAAGTTTAATTGTTCAACAACGCATAAAATGCAGAGTAAGTTTATCCAATCCATTTTCAATCAACAAGCCAACCAAGCGTAAGTCTTAAGTGAATCTACTCTACAAAATTAAAGAGCGTACCTTGGCCTGATCGCCCGCTTCGAATGACGTCCGCGCGCTCCGTGCCGCTCCTGCTCGCCAACCATCGAGACCTCACCAGTACCTCTCGACCAATGCTAGGGGTACTCTTCTCCCCCCTTAGCCCCCCGATCTGCAAAGGGGCCACACACTATCCAGATGGTACATCTAGCTCCCAGCTCGCCTCGCAAGGTCGAGCTACCACTCCTCTCCGAGATGGGAAATCCCAACTCCTCACAAGTAAATCAGTCAAGTCACTAATCCGGCAGTGTAACGTTATGCTGATAGCCGATCATTTCTTCCTTCCCTTCCCTTTCTTTTATAGAGTTTTAGAACTTCCATCCTTCCCTAAATCTCATTTACTTTAAGTTTTAATAAAAATCTTCTAAAAACTCTCCTTCGTACAAGTGTCATCCATCCCCTACGTTTCTCCATTAACTATTTTCTTTAATTTATTAAATTGTCTTATTTCCCTCACCCACCTAGAGTTACTCCTATTTTCACTCCTAGGTGTCCCTAGATTCCCTTACAGTTTTTAAATACTTTCCCTAAAATGAAGTCGCTAATTTAGTTCAATTTAGAAGGTTCTTAATTGCAGATTATTTACTAAGTTCACCTCTCTTTTTACCATAAGTTCCCCTCTTTCCCTTTTTACGTTACCTCCATTCCCTAGTTTCCTAAATGTTATAATTTCCCTCTTTCCCCCTTTTTATTAGAGCTAAAAACGAAAGTTGCAATTTAACCCCTTTTTCCCTTTTATTATTAAATCAACATCTTTTAAAACTATCAAAAATTAAAAATAATTAATTTCTTCTTTATATTTTAAATCCACATCTTTTAATTAAATTCTTACTCTCTTCATTTTACCCCAAAAATTTATGAAGACCATATTATTACTTAAAGGGTTTTTATTTTAAAATTTACTATTTTAAATTTTTAGAGATGTTTTCTCAAGGGTAGACAAAATTTTACCCCTAGCAAAGTTTGAGACTTAGGACATAGATCCTGAACCGGGCGACATTTAATTAGGGGAGTTGTTTTAAAATTTCATAATGTGTTAAATGTCTTAGGGCCATCTAGGTTCAACCCTCTATCATCATCAACGCGACGTTCCCTTCAGGACGCACTACATGCTCCAAGGGTGCCACTCACCTCTTTTGTTTCTTTTGCACGACGTGCCCTTCAGGACGCACCATGTGCTCCAAGGGTGCCACTCGCCCTTTTGTTTTTTTTTGTGTGATGTGCCCTTTAGGATGCACCACATGCTCCAAGGGTGCCACTCACTTCTTGACTAATTGGTAGAAATCAATAACACCTGGAGTCAACACTCTGCCAGGTGAACTTGTGGGAGACTAAGGGCTTCTAATGAATAAGGCCCCTGGCTTATTGCGCGCCCCTTAGAATCATCCCAAGAGACTATCGCAGTCTTCCCTCACGGCATCATGGGTCCTCTCAAACTAGGTAATCGTTAACCTACAGTTCAAGCCACGGCAGGAGTGCTAGTAGGCTGTGGCAGGGATACTGTCCACACCTCTCCCTCAACCTCTCTGGTAGTCGTGTGTGGACCCTTTACTCCATATGTGAGTTTGGTTGGCAAGCTATCATCATCCTGCATCATCAACAATCATGTCAGAACATGTTCGCATCATATCATCTAATCAAATGTACTAAAATCACAGTAAACAATCAAACCCCAATTGCACACTCCCTAACTCGATCTGGAGTCCAAGGGGTTCCGTCAATGCCTCTGCATCCTCAAGGTCCAAAACCCTGCACACTCAGTAAAACCGAGTCAATAGCACATGTCTATGTCAATGCAGTAAAACATCATGTCATCTACCATAACGCATCATAATCAAGGACAAATGTTTTAATATCATAATAGTCTGGATCACTTGTGAGCAAGTGTCCTCAAAGAATAAGTTTTCTCAGTGCGCCAGAGCAGGATGTTACATACACCCCCTCTTCATCTAAACTTCATCCTGAATTTTCACAGTATAAAAGCTGAAAAAAGTGTATCATAGTATCATATGTCTATCTATCAAACAAAAATAGAAAGTGTTGGCTCATATCATATGCGTCCTCCCAGGTCACTGAGAGTAGACCATAATTGTCCCACTGGACCTTGACCTGGTCTACCGTTCGACATCGTAACTATCGAACGCGATGATCTAATATGCAGACCAGCTCAGCCGTGAGCGTTCCCCCGTCCGATACCTGCAAGGAACTCATGTCAATCACATCTGTAGGATCACTAATATAATGTCTTAAAGAAGATACATGAAAAACATCATGCATATGCCTCAAAGTATCAGGCAAGGCTAATAGATAGGCCACAGGCCCCTTTCTCTCCACAATATCGAAAGGTCCCATGAACCTAGGAGAGAGCTTAGCTCCCTTTCCAAACTTGATCGAACTCTTATGCGGTTTAACCCACAAGAAGACTCGATCGCCGACCTTGTAACTACGGTCGACTCGGTGCACATCGACATAACTCTTATGTCGATCCTGTGCTTCTTTAATCCTTTGTCTTATGGTTTTCATTTGCTCTTCCATTTCTTGGATCACTTCTGGTCCCACCAGGACCCTATCCTCAAGTCGATCCCAACTCAAGGGTGTCTAACATGGTTTCCCATAAATAAACTCGAAAGGTGCCATCTTAATGGTGCTCTGGTAACTGTTGTTGTAAGTGAACTCCACTAGTGGCAAGAATTCTTTCCAACACTTTTGTTGGTCCAATACGTACATGCACAACATGTATTCCAAGGTTTGGTTCGTTCGTTTGGTCTGATCGTCAGTCTCTGGGTGATATGCAGTACTAAAGTTAAGTTGGGTTCCCAAGGCCTCTTGGAAACTCGTCCAAAATACTCCAATAAACACTGATCCTCGATCGGATATAATCTTCTTAGGTACACCATGCAGCCTCACAATCTCACTGATGAAAATTCTAGCTATGTCAGGTGCCTGATACGTCGTACGCACAGGAATAAAGTGAGCACTCTTCGTCAGAGTGTCTACTACTACGAAAATCAAGTCATGTCTCCTTGCCGTCAGTGGCAATCCAACAATAAAATCCATCAAAATAACCTCCCATTTCGATTCCAGAATAGAGTGTGGTTGTAGTAATCCTGCTGGGTGTCTATGTTCATCCTTTACCTGCTGACACTCTAGACATCTGGCCACATAGTTGACTATGTGGGCCTTCATTCCCTTCCAAAAGAATAAGGGTTTAAGGTCTTCCCTCATCTTCGTGACTCCCAATTGAGCCATGTAAACTACTCTATGCGCCTCGCTCAGGATCAACATCCTCAACTCGTCGTTTGGCGATACGTAAATTCAACTTTTAAACCTCAATAAACCATCGCTATCAAATGAAAATCCCTCATATTGTAGTACCATCAGTGTGTTTTGTCCGATAAAACCCTCGACCTCTTTGTACTAGTCATCGTCACACTGTAAAGTGAGAATATTCTCATGTAGATTCCTCTGAAGACGCAACACCGAGAAGATGTGTGGTCTCTAACTCAAAGCATCCACCACTCAGTTCATTGTTCCCTTTATGTAAATAATCTCAAAGTTGTACTTGTTGAGCAATTCCGACCAACGTCGTTTTCGCGCGTTCAGGTCGCTTTGCGTAAAAATGTGTTGTAGTCCACAATGATTAGTCTTTAGTTCAAATTTTCATCCAAAAAGGTAGTGTCTCCCAACCTTCAAGGCATATATGATGGAAAATAACTCCAAATTGTGTGTCACGTAGTTCTCCTCATGCCTTCTCAGTTTCCTCGAAATGTAAGCAATCACTCGTCCATCTTGCATCAAGACTCTGCCTAAACCTTCCTTGGATGTGTCATTGCATACCAAGAATTTTGCGTCCATGTCAGGGACCTTTAGTATCGGTGCAGTTGTCAACAACTTCTTAAGCCTCCGAAATGCTTCTGCGCATTTCTCGGTCCAAACAAACTTCTTGTTTTTCTTCTGTAATTCTGTGATCAGATTTGCTATCTTCAAAAATCCCTCGACAAACCATCGATAGTATCCTTCTAAACCCATAAAGCTACGCACTTCTGTGACATTCCTCAGCATAGGCCATTTCATAATAGCCTCGACCTTGGCTAGATCCATGGCGATGCCTTCGACGAAGATGACATGCCCTAAGTAGTGAATCCTCAATTGATAAAAAGATCATTTGGACAATTTCCCATACAATTTGTGCTCTCTCAGACACTGTAGTAACAAGCGCAAGTGCTCATCATGCTCCTCCATCGTCCAAGAGTAAATAAAGATATCATCTATGAACACTTGGACAAACTTGTCGAAGTACTCGAGGAACACCTCATTCATCAAACTCATAAATACTCCTGGGGCGTTTGTCAGTCCAAACAGTAAAACAATAAACTCGTAATTTCCAAATCTCATCTTAAAGGCGGTCTTAGGGACGTCATCCTCCTTGATCTGTAACTAGTGATACCCAAATCGCAAATCGATCTTGGAGAACACCGTCGCACCCTTCATTTGATCAAACAGATCATCAATTCTTGGCAAGGTATATTGATTCTTGATTGTGGCCTTGTTTAGTTTACGGTAGTCGATGCAAAGCCTCCATGATCCATCCTTCTTTCATATGAAAATAACTATTGCACCCCACGGTGACACACTAGGACGTATCAGTCCCAGGTCCAACAAATCCTTCAGTTGAATTTTCAACTCTTGTAGCTCTGGGGTCGACATCCCATAAGGTGTCCTTGCTATCGGTTCAATCCCCGGTTTTAGGTCTATGGTAAACTCCAATTCCCTCTCCAACGACATCCCAGGTAACTCCTCCAAAAACACGTCGGAAAACTCTCTCAACACCAGAAGGTGTTCTAGACCTTCCGCTAATCCCTTATCGTTTAGCGCAAGGATTGCATAAATCTTTCACCCTTTACGCATACTCTTCTGTAACTGTAAAGAAGAGAAAAACCTCAGGGAAACTCTCTGGTTCCATCCTACAATCACATGTCTCTGTCCCTCATCATCAACCAAGCTCAACCATTTTGTCTTACAGTTGAGTATCACCTCATGCGATTCCAACCAATCCATACCAATCATGACATCATAAGATCCTAGGATCGTGACATATAGGTTGGCCCTTGTGACAAACTTTCCCAGGTTAAGGGCGCAGCCCGTAACCTTTCCTCCAACCTTTTGTTTGGCTCCCGAATCCATCTCTATGAAGATAAATTCGTGATGTTCGATTGCCTTTAACTTAATCCTTTTTAGAGATGCACCAGAAATGAAACTCTTGGTAGCACCAGGATCTATCAAAATAATAAGGGTCTGGTTAGCAATAGTACCTGTCATCTCAAGCACAGTCGACTAATGCTCTGCCTGGCGGTTATTCACCACTACATGAATCCAATGGGCCTTTCCCATATCTCTCACAGTAGTGGGTCCTACTGATCCGGATGCTCAGGTCTTCTCCACAAGACAGTCGCACTGGTAGTGTGGATGCCCACACGTCCAACACCCTATGTTCGGCCCAGTAGTATCGGTACCCGAAGTAGAAGATGACGGCCCACTGGCCTAGAACCCTGGTCTGTTCTGCTGAACAGGCCTAAGTTGTTGCTGCTATGGGCGATGCTGCTACTGATGTTGTGGTCCCCGATAAGGTGTCCATTGTTGAGGCGGTGGTCGCCGGGGTGTAGTGAAAGTGGATCCCCTCTGGAAGCCAGGATATCCTAGCGTATGTCTCGTTGGTGTCTGGTGTTGTTGTGTTCCAGATGGGACCTTCCCTGTTGGTCTCGCTAGAGTCCTGGTTTGGCCCCCACCGATAAGCTCCTCCTCTGCTATGGGGGCCTTTTGAATGACATCGTGTAAGGTTTGAGGCATCAAAATCCTAACCTTTGCATGCAGGCTTCCATTAAGGTTGAACATGAACCGTTCGACCTTAAGTTTCTCTGTGTTAAGGTTCGGAGCATACCGGAGTAGCTCCATAAAACGGGCCTCGTACTCGGGCACCGTACGACCTCCCTGTGGTAAGGCGTTGAACTCATTGAGATGACACTCGATGAATTCCTCTGAAAGGTACCTCTCTTGGAACCATTCCTCGTACAGTGCCCATGAAACGTCTCCGACGACCATGTTCAGCTGCGATAGGAGCGTCTTCCACCACATAAGAGTACTCCCCTTCAGTTGAAAGACCGCCATGTGGACCTTCATGTTAGAGGTATAATCGCAAAGTGTGAAGCACATCGCCATGTTCTCCAACCATGCCTCGGTGGCTACGCCATCCAGGGCACCAAAGAACTCGGGAAATTTGACCTTCTCAAGTTCACGGTGAATGCTACTAGTAACGGTCGGTGCATGCGGTGGAACCCTAGCGGGTGTCGACACCCTGGCCTCATCTCTGTCCAAACTGTAAGAGACAACTTAAATAAACAACCATTTATTTAAAACATAGCAGTAAAATTTAAAAGTTACCTTCATTTAGCACATTCGCAATCAAATATATCAATAATAACAAAATTAATTAATCATAATGAAAAACAGTGCATAAATTTAAATAAGTACCTGAACCTAATGCTATTATCCCTCCTTTTGTCCGCAGCTTGCCTCCTTGATCTCTTATGAACACTGCCCAAATCCGTTCCTCCCTGCCAACTAGGTAGCTCCCTAGCTCCAGGATATCAACGGATATCCTGGCCCCCGTGCCCAAAACCCCCAACAACTCCGGTGCACTGTATCAATCCCACTCACAAAATTTCACCTCCCTCTCTGCAAATCCCAGAGCTCCCAAAATCCATCCCCCAACCTCCGTAGCATAATCTCCCATCCAACTCCTTCCCTTCCTTATCCCTCCTTCACCGACTCTCCCCCCCCCCATTTACTCCCTACCTAACCCATTTATTACGCTTATCCTTTCCCGTTAATGCTTTTATCTTCTCGGGATTCATATGTTATCCCTTGTTGTATACGCAACCATTTTATCTCATATACCATTAATCTATTAAATCCATCACTTATGTTATTAAATGTAGTTTGTAGTTAAATTATTAATTAATTAA
>ML806656.1:132459-148948 GCA_009831015.1 Picea engelmannii
CAATATGAGTAACGGTTCTACCATGAGGGTTCCCACGTCCGATACCTACAATTCCTTCCAATTTAGTTTATGTGATTCATCAGCAACATAATGACGTAAAACAGATACATGAAATACATTATGAGTTTTATGCAAGTGGGGTGCCAGTACGAGACGATAGGCAACGGGTCCAATTTTCTCTTGGATCCTGAATGGTCCTATAAACCAAGGTGACAACTTTGTCCCCTTCCCGAACCATATGGTACTCTTATTAGGCCTGATACGAATGAAAACCTGGTCTCCCACTTCATAACTTCGGTCGGTCCTGTGTGCATCTGCATAGCTTTTCTACCTATCCTATGCTTCCTTTAGTCTCTGCCTAATATGAATCATCTGTTCCTCCATTTCTTGAATCAATTCTGGCCCAACTTTTACTCGGTCTTCTAGTTTATCCCAACTCAATGGCGTTCTTCATGGCCTCCCATACAAAGCTTCGTAGGGTGGCATTCCGATGGAACTATGATAACTGTTATTGTAGGAAAACTCTACCAAAGGTAGGTACTTCTCCCACTGGGTTTGATTATCCATTACATACATCCTAAGCATGTCTTCCCTCACTTGATTTACTCTCTCAGTCTGCCCATCTGTTTCAGGATGATAAGATGTGCTTAAGTTCAACTGAGTCCCCAACGCTGACTGTAAACTTGTCCAGAACCTAGAAGTAAATCTGGAGTCCCTATCTGAAATGATCTTCTTAGGTATCTCGTGCAAACGGATAACTTCGCTTACAAACACACGTGCCACATTAGTGACATCGTAAGTGTCTCTAACCGGAATAAAATGAGCACTCTTGGTTAACTTATCCACTATCACAAGAATGGCATTGTGTCTATGGGATGTGAGCGAAAACCCCACAAAAAAAGCCATAGAGATGACTTCCCACTTGGACATAGGGACATCATGTGGTTGTAGGAGGCCTTTTGGGTGATGGTGGTCGGCTTTCACCTGTTGACACTCTAGGCATTTGGCGATGAAATGGACTACATTGCGCTTCATGCCTACCCAAAAGAAGAGCTTCTTCATATCTGCGTACATCTTCTTCACTCCTGGATGCGCACAATAAAGTGATCTATGGGATTCCTTCAGTATGATGCTTCGAATATCCCCATTCTTAGGGATGTACATCCTTCCTCGATATCTTAACAATCCATCTATTTCCAGATTATATCCTTCATACTTTGGGTCTAACTGCCTCCCGCTCTGAAGGTTTGAAGTAACCTTTAAATACCAACTGTCTCCTAGGAGTTGTGTCAACACATGTTCCCTTAGATTGACCTTTAAGGTTACCAAGGAGAAGATACATGGTCTCTTACTCAAGGCATCTGCGACCACATTTTCCTTTCCCTTTATGTACGAAATGCCAAAATCGTACTCACTCATAAACTCACTCCATCACCTTTGCCTAGCATTCAGATCTCTTTGAGTGAAGAGATGTTTTAAACTTTGATGGTCCATTTTGAGCTCAAAGTTTCGCCCCACAAGATAGTGCCTCCAAAGTTTCAGAGCTAGCATTACAGCTGCCAACTCTAAATCATGAGTCGCGTATAGCTCCTCATGTTTCTTCAACTTCCTTGATGCATAAGCTATCACTCCTCCATCCTGCATTAACACAGCTCCCAACCCTTGCTTCGAGGCATCCGTGCAAACTATGAAGTCATTTTCCATATCCGGCACTCGTAGAATTGGCGTACTAGTTAGTAACCTCTTAAGCTCAATGAATGCACTATCACATTCTTCTGTCCATTCATACCTGACCCCCTTGCATTGTAAAGTGGTGATGGGTTTCGTTATTTTTGAGAATCCTTCCACAAATATCCGGTAATAACCCGCTAGCCCCATGTAGCTCCTCACCTCATGGGCATTTTTTGGCACTGGCCACTCCATAATGGCCTTTACCTTTTCTGGGTCCACAGAGATTCCTTCGCCGGAAATGATATGACCTAAATAGTGGATCTCTTCCTGGAAGAAGGAACACTTCGACAGATTCCCATACAATTTGTTCTCTCTAAGTCAGGACAACACTATTCGTAAGTGTTCCTCATGTTCTCTTTCATTCTTGGAATAGATGAGGATATCATCTAAAAATACTTGTACAAAACGGTCTAAGTACTTCTGGAATACATCATTCATGAGGCTCATGAATACTGCTGGCGCATTGGTCAATCCGAAAGGTACTACAACAAACTCGTAATGTCCAAACTGAGTTCGAAAGGCAGTTTTTGGGATATCACCTTCCTTAATCCTTAACTAATGATACCCTGATCGCAAATCAATCTTTGAGAATACCACTGCTCCTTTCATCTGGTCGAAGAGGTCATCTATTTGTGGCACCGAGTACCTATTTTTCACTGTAGAATGGTTCAAGTCCCTGTAGTTTATACACAGTCATAAGGATCCATCCTTCTTCTTTACAAAAATTACCGGTGCGCCCCAAGGTGAGACACTGGGCCTTATTAGCCCTAAGTCCAGTAACTCTTTCAATTGCATTTGCAATTCACAAAGTTCTGGCGCTGTCATCCAATACGGAGTTTTGGAAATTGGTTCTGCTCTAGGTTTTAGCTCAATGGTAAAATCAAGCTCCCTCTCAGGAGGTAACCCTGGTAACTCGTTCGGAAAAACATCATGAAATTCTAACAGTACCGGGTACTGATCCAATGAGGGTCCCTTCCTTTCATTCACTGCTTCCACTACATAAAGTCGACACCCTTGTATCAAGCATCGATTAACCTTCATAGTTGATATAAAGCGTAGCGACACTTTTCTCTGTACACCCTGGATCTCTATTGGTCTTCCTTCATCATCAACACAAAGCACCCTCTTTGCGAAGCAATCTACCAAAGCTCGATGAGTTGCTAACCAATCCATTCCAATGATTAGGTCATATGGCCCAAGAGAAGTGACGTATACCTTTAACCTAGTAGTACACACTCCTAGGTATACTATACAACTATCGACACTAGGTACTACTTCTTGTTTTTCCCCCGAAGCCATCTCGACTTGTTGAAAGTCATCGTGCTCGTAGGCTGCCAACCCACTCTTTTCTAATGAAGATGGTGAAATGAAACTATATGTCACACCAGAATCAAACAAAATCTTAACATTGATATGATTTAGCGTACCTGATGACTCCACCACCGTGGATTGATGTTCGGCCTGGCGGTTATTAACTGTTGTGTAAATATGGTGGCTGCTACTTGCTCTCCCCATCGGTGCATTTCCTTCTCTATGCACCCCCAACAAGTAACATGAGATTGAACCTGTGCATTGTTAAGTGTCTGTCTATGAAATGAGTTCCTTCCCCTGGAACCCCTGCCCCTACTCGTTGTTCCCTGAGATGGTCGTGGTCCTGTCTGCACCGTTGGCGATGAACGAGATGTTGCACTCGCTGCCATTGAAATCCATGCAGCTACTATCCTTGGCGTGAATCTATTACCATATGGCAGTGGTCCTTGAGCCCCCTCCCCCAGGAAATGTCCTTGGGGCCTTTCCTACGAATCCCGGGCGATGCGGAAATGTCAGTCTTGTACCTCCGGTTAAGGTCATGTGTTCTTCCATGTAACGCACATTTTCCACCGCCTCCGCCACTGAAGACGGTTTCCACATCCGCACCATAGCTCTTATCCTAGGGCTCAATCCATAGACGAAGCGCTCTGCCT
The DNA here is from genome assembly GCA_009831015.1 of Picea engelmannii. NCBI lineage: Eukaryota > Viridiplantae > Streptophyta > Pinopsida > Pinales > Pinaceae > Picea > Picea engelmannii. Next base: position 136,155 of record ML806656.1, read on the forward strand.
GTCATTGGTTGTTATCCATATACGACACATATTTGACCAGTTCCATAAATCTGATCTCATATTCTTCTACAGTTCTGTTTCCCTGTACTAAGGCATGAAATACCCCTACCTGTTGTTCCTCGTAATATGTTGGTAGATATTTCCTTCAGAACCTCTCCTCAAAAAGTTCCCAAGATACTGTGTCTGGGGTAAGGTGTAGTTGTCTTTCCAGGTTGCCCCACCAGTTCAAGGCACTATCTCTTAACTAAAAATTTGGTGATCTTCGCCTTTGAGTTGGACGCATAGTCCCTTAAGGAAAAACACCTGGTCATGCCTTCCAACCATGCTTCCGCGCGTTCACTGGCGTGACCCCCGACAAACTATGGAAGTTTGATCTTCTGCAATTCCCGCATGATGTCTTAAGGTGGAGGTCCTCCCCTTGAATTCCTTGACGCTTCTGGATTACCCGTTCCAGATGGTGGGGGTTCCACTTCAGTCCCTGGCGGTTTTTGCCCCTTTAAAGTCTCGTTGATGGCTTCCAATGAGTGCAGTATGAGGGCTAGTTCGGGCGATGGTGGTGGTGGCGCTGGCGGTGTTGGAGGTGCTTGCGACGACACTCCCCTGCCTCGACTCCCTCGAGTCCTGACCATCCTGTATGCTTTGACCTGCATCCACCAAAGTTGTCAGGGTGAGTTCTAGGATGTTTCAAATTGGTGCTACTCAAACTAGAAATAGGGTTAGGCGTAAGTTTTCTTTACTTGTCTGTAAACAAACATTACTCCATTAGGGGATTGGCTAGGTTAGGGTTAGGATTAAGCATCTAAGCTTAGTTTCTTCGCCCCTATGAAAATAACTATTGGTTCCCCTGCCTTATGGCCACGTTAGCCTTGCGCCTCACTCGCCACTTCCTATGCTTACGCTCCTAGTGCATATGCCACCTCCTTCCCGCTTTTCCTAGTCTAAGCCCTTTTAACTTTTCGCATACTACTTGATTAACGTGACTTCCGACCTTATGTTCATTAATTTACGCCAATATGCATACACCTATTGACAATGTCACAATTAATGATCTTTTAATCTTAATTAACCTTAAACCCTAATATGATGGCTATGCATTAAATATGTTGGCATATTCTTAGTCGTCCTCCAAAATCAATGGGTTAGATTTATTGTTCTTAACTTTCTTGCATTTATCAGGGCATCCATTAGCATGTTTACTTTTTTTTTTTAAATGTTTACCTAATCACATTAAAAAAAATGTTGTAAGGTTATATAATTACCACGTTTAATAATTAAATAGGATTAAACCACGACATCTAAACAATTATCTCCAACTTCCAACCCAGTTTTGGCGTTCACCAGCGCTATGTACCTTTTGGCGTTAGTGTTCTTCTTAAGACGCTTTGCTTGGTGGGTGGTATTGGGTATGACAATTAAAGTATTTATAAGTGAAATTATTTGTAAAAGTCACATCGTGTGGTGCGTTGGAAAGGCGGACTTTGTAAAGACTTGACCGGTGGGGAGGTTCGGGGTTCAATTCCCACGGACTCCATAAATTTTTCTTTCGTTTTACTTATATAAAAAAAAAAGTCAAAATACCCAATTAATTTAATTTTAATTTTAATTTAATTTAATTAATTAAAAAATTTTATTTCATTAATTTTAACTTACTTTAATTTAATTAATTTAACTTAATTTAATTTAAAATTTAAATAAAATAAATTTTTTTTTTTTAAAACCCCCTTTTTTTTAATAATTATAATTAAAATAAGTAGAAAAAAAAAATATTTTTAAAACAATTAATTTATTACAACTAAATAATAATAAGAAAAATAAACAACAAAACAACAAGAAGAATAAAATAATAATAAAAAAAAAGTTACTCGTGAATCGACATCGTGGGTCCTCGCATGAGGCCCATGTGCCCCCTCCTCCAGGTGCTCACCTCCTTCTAGACTTCTCTTCGGCCTCGTGTGCGCTGGTGTTGGTCATGGCTGTGTGCATGGCGGTGGCGCTGCTTAATTTTAATTATGTTTTGAAGGGGAATGGTAGGGCAAATGGATTGCAGACTCAGAGGGTTGTCCTCTCCCTTTCTCCAAGAATCTAATGGCGAAATTAGCAGTTGACGTTCAACAATTCCAGTCATGTCCTTATGATCCATTGGACTGTCCAAGCCTCCTCGTGTTGTGAAGAAGAATGTCGGGACAACCGCCCAGAAAAAAAACGTGGCTAAGGCTCCCAGCAAATACACCATGACTTCGGTGAAGCCCGTGGGATGAACAAAACCGAAGGTAGAGCCCGAGGCTGTCAAGCTTGCAGAAGTGAAGCCCTCGCCCACTGTTGAAACTAGAATCCCAGCTGAGAATCCACAATTGCTTCACTCTTATTTCTCTTTCTCGTCTGTCCATCCATCCATCTATCATCTCTTCGATTCAATTACACTTGGTTCATTCATTTAATTTCATACTTTGGCCATGAAGCCTCCTCACCACAACACCCAGATCAATGGTGTGGGAAATTGCAAAGGAAATTTCTCACATCCACATGGGGATTGGAATGCATTTCTTTTCCAGAGGAGGCATCTCTTCATTTGGTTCCTGGCATCTCTCACCCCCTTTGTAGTGGTGAGATCGTATTTCTCACATTCCCCAGTAGTCTACCAAGTAGAGACTTCACATGAAGAATCTTCGGTTCAAAATCCAGATGAGAGATCCACTCCAGTTCCCATTCTGAACAGCACAAGGGACAGTTCGGTTGGTCACAACAGTTCTGCCATCAGTCAAGGTAAGCACTTGGGTCCATATATATGTGCTTTTCCTAGCAACGTAAGCAGAATATGTTTTGTTGGGCAGTTTTTTTGGATCTTGGGTGTTTGTTGGTTATTTTTTCAAATTAAAACTTGCGGATCCCTCTTTTCCCGAGGTGCTTGTTGCATATGAGTATATGAAATTTTAACTTTTTTTTTTTTTTTTCATCTCTTAGATAAATAATTTTGCTTTATTTCTTTGGGTTTATATGCGGGCGCATATATATCCCAGGATGAGTACCCATATCTGGTTTTGTGAAGATATGAATGCCCAAATGTGGTTTTATTTATGTGGGTGTATATGTTCCAGGATGAACACCCATATCTAGTTATGTTAAGATATCAATGCCCGAATGTGGTTTTATAAGATGCCTATAAATCTGGATTGGAGATAGGATCAGTCATTAACCCTCTATGTGTCTGAAATTTAGCTTTAGGAATGTAGCTTTGGTTATTGGTTTGAATTGGGCTCAATTAACTAGAAACTGTACTTAAAATAGTGTTTTGAATGGAAACCATACCAGATCCTCAAGTTGATGGAGGCCAAGGCTGGTTATCGATCATTATACCCAACTATGGTGTTAGGGTCGGTGTATTGTTGTCTGTAAGAAGCCATTGAGGACCTCTTTACTCATGGTGAGAATGTGGGTGCCCACTGCTTCGTAAGCACGGAGTTACGTTTCAGCCCAGAACTTTGCCAACTCAGAATTAAAAATAAATAAATCTGTGAAGTGATATGAATCCTGTCAGTGTTTACATGGTGACTTTTTTTTACCCATAACTGTAGGAAATTACTTTCACATCTGGTGTATGTGGGAAAAAAAAAATTGTTTGTGTTGGAGAACTTGTGTCCTATATCTTTTCAGCCCTTTCTGGGTCCAGTGACCACGACCTGGAAATTACGAAAGGAATCCAATGTGAATAAAACGTTGCAAACCATTTTCACCTCCAATGCAACTATGCTTGTATGCCGCTAAAGCTTGATTCAGCTTGCATTAGTTGTAAACTTGTCAAGGAAAAAAAAATTTGCTCTTTCGAATTGGATTTTGGTACATGGATGTAACGACCCTAGTTGTTGGTTTTACTGGTAAATTTGTGTTAAAATTTGTATTGCATTTATTTATTTTATTTTTATTTTTATTAAAATTTATGTGTTTTGTTTGCAGGTTAAGCGTGGCTGGAGTTTTGGCCTTTAAGGCCCAAATTTTTATTCACCCTAATACATTTATTTAGGGATTTACTATAACTAAACCCCTTATTTAGGCCCTTGGTTCCAGATTTGAACCAGGGCTCTGATACCAAATGTAAGAGCCAAATTAAATAAACAACCATTTATTTAAAACATAGCAGTAAAATTTAAAAGTTACCTTCATTTAGCACATTCGCAATCAAATATATCAATAATAAAAAAATTAATTAATCATAATGAAAAACAATGCATAAATTTAAATAAATACCTGAACCTGATGTTATTATCCCTCCTTTTGTCTGCAGCTTGCCTCCTTGATCTCTTATCAACACTGCCCAAATTCGTTCCTCCCTGCTAACTAGGTAGCTCCCTAGCTCCAGGATATCAATGGATATCCTGGCCCTCATGGCCAAAACCCCCAGCAACTTCGGTGCACTGTATCAATCCCACTCACAAAATTTCACCTCCCTCTCTGCAAATCCCAGAGCTCCCAAAATCCATCCCCCAACCTCTGTAGCATAATCTCTCGTCCAACTCCTTCCCTTTCTTATCCCTCCTTCACTGACTCCCCCCCCCCCATTTACTCCCTACCTAACCCATTTATTACCCTTATCCTTTCTCGTTAATGCTTTTATCTTCTCGGGATTCATATGTTATCCCTTGTTGTATACGCAACCATTTTATATCATATACCATTAATCTATTAAATCCATCACGTAAGTTATTAAATGTAGTTTGTAGTTAAATTATTAATTAATTAATTACAATTATATCCTTTAATTAATTAATAACTCACTTAATTAATATCATTAAATCATCTTTGTTTAATTAATACCTTGTTAACACAATTAATCCCCTAATTAGTTTTACTTTATAATTTCTTAAACATTTATCCAAGTAGGGTTGTTACACAAACGGTTGATCAGTGCCTCAGACAGCGCTGAAAAGGTCTCATCATCCCGACTACATCGCCAATCAGTATCTTCTCCTGTCCAAGAACCTACTCATCTCCCTGTGGGTTAGACCCCTCAGGCGTGGATTCTACTGGAGGCGTCGCGCCCCCTCCCCTAGCACCCCGTCGTCTGCCTCTGCGGCATCCTCTAACCATGATTACCTACACACACACAAGTCAACTCAATTAGAAACAGTATAATCAAATCATAACAACGAAATTCATAGCGATCACAAGTCACAGGTTGAACCGGCTCTGATACCATATGTAAAGATCCTCCTCGTTACGACGACGAACCCCATATAACAAGTAAAAAAACATTTTTTTTTTTGTGTACGCATGTGTACAAGGGAAATAAACACATTTAACTCAGCATCACCACCCGACGACGAACAAGACGCAACCATGACGAACACAACAATACGACCTAAGACGCAGATCAAGTAATTGCATGCATTTAACGACGATCAAGCGACAAATAAGTAAGACTGACTACCCGCCCGTCCTACCCTGCAATGGTTAGGACCTCCAAGACACATAAGCAACGATCAAGCCCAGGTTCCCATTGATTTTAACCATTTAAGGTCTCAGGGCTGGCGACTGTTCTGAGGAACATGGAGGTGTCTACAACCCACCCGACACAAGCAGACCAAGCCTTCTAAGCTAAGGACAAAAACATAACCATCGAGAATTACAACAACACGGTTATCTACATTAAAGTAAAATGTGATAGTAAAACATTATTAACTTATTAAGGTACTCACTATTGTTCCAGTATTGCATGGGAGGTGTACCTTCAATCAATACAAGGCAAGACAATTAATTTAGCAAGTAAGGTAATTAACAAAGTCTATTCAACCTCCAATACGAGCCCGACTTCGCATGTCTAAAGTGCATAATGTTAACGGGATAAAATCAATTAGTCTTAAAGAAATTCACTGCGCAAGTTCAATTGTAAGGTGCTCATGGTTCCATCTCAATTAATTTGCCTTAAATTATTTTTATTGATATAAAGATTTTGTTTTAAAGTCAATATCTAATAATCATGGTAGGTATGTACCAATGTCCCCGATGGCAGATTATGTACATCTTATCAGCCTTTACCCAAAATTCCCATCCCACTAAAGTTAATAATGAAAACACTTTAGGACTCTAAATATACTATCCCATCATATCTTAACCATTTCATAGCCATACAAGGATATCTAAATCAAATTTTATAATGTTTATATACTTCAATCATACTGAATAATAAAGAAATCTACTCTATGGTAGATCATGTGTAAATTCGACGCACCACAATCATGATAGAATAATAAATACTGAAATAAAGGATATTATTATTTAAAGAGAAACAAAGAACGAGAAATTTATTAAGAAAGAAAGCCAATCTACCTTTTGTAAGCAAGGATTGTATTCTGGGTTGTACACTAAAGGCGATGACCTTTACATCGATGTTCATCAACAATAAAATTTTATAAATCTGCGGGCGGTAAATTCAATGACGGTCTAAAAAATGCCAGTGAATGTGGTCCAAATCGACTGCAAACTTTGAGGTTGTTCTACGAATCCAACAAGAACCAAATCTACCTGAAATCAAGCAATCTATCTGCTAAAGAAAATGGTTAAAGATTAGTTGTCAGGCATTTATCATGAGAAATAACCGGGCGTTTAATATTTAAGCAATGACAGGTGTTTGATACCATTTGCTGCTAGGTAAGGGTAAAGTCTTGGGGCGAGGGTAAACTTAGGCATTGACTGAATCAATATCTTTATGGACAATTAACTTACTGCCGTGAGGGATTAGGTAGAACTGTTGCCCAACACCATAAGGAAATATGTGTCGATGTTAAACATTACAGAATTGATAGGAGACCTATGGCGCGCAATACATCTGTGCAAGGCACGACAAACAAGGGCAGGACAAAGTGCTACTATTAATACTGACACACCACATTTAATTCTGGAAACTGAAATACTGCTAAGTTCAAAATATGACAGGTTTCGACTGGCAAAATCTAAGGGAATGGCGGAAGAGACAAGGTGCCAGGGAGGTCACGTGGAAGATCCCCAGGCGAGCTAACTGCAATTCGCAAATGAGGGAGCACTCAATTATCTGCCCCCGCTTCAAGATGGCACAGGAGACGTGGAGGTACACACCGCACTGGGCTGAAGTACCAATCGCAGAAAAATAACAGGATTAATTCACCGTTAACGCTAAAATTCTAAAAATACCCAAGCAAAGAATAAGGAAATTGGGAAAAACGGTTGACATAATAACTCAAGGTTAATGCTATACTAAAATATTTGAAACAATTAAGTCATCGGTAATACCATCCACTGGGCATCAACTACAATTGAGACGTAGAAGAAAAATTTCAGAGGATCTGAAGCGGACTGGGTCTGAGCGAAACCGTCCGACCATGGGGACGACGCCTCAGTCTGCATGTCCAAAAAAATGACTGGGAAACATGATTGAGGTGGGAACAAGGTGGAGAAGTGCACTTTAAGAAATACTCCCAGGATACGAGCCTACGCTCGGAGTCTGACCCAATTTCTTAGAGAAAGGAAGGGAGGATGCACAGCCCAAGCTAGAGGAAGAGGCTACGATGGGAGGTTATAGCTGGCAAGGTTTTAGTCACAACCAGTTTCATTTGTGTCACCCAAAATGTGCATCATCGCCCTTCGAGATTCACAACCCAACCACAAACTAGAAGCAGAATGACAAGCACGAAACACTACAAACAAAAACAACCCACGGGAGATCTAGGAGAGGGTTCAGTCCTTAGACAGAACATAAAAGTGTCAAGCCTAAGGCTAACGTGTGGTGCCAGCAAGGGTTCACACAGTAAATATACATAAGCTAAGATTGGTACACCTAATAATAAAATAGTTGCAGAGGTCCAAAAATGCCCCAAGAAGAGACATGTTTGAAGGCAAGAAAAAAAAAATTAGGGTAAGTGATGCTCAACAGGAACCATGCCCATAAATGCAGAGGCAACACTCAGAATTCACGTAGATAAACTGTCAAGGAAAGGGTTCCAAAATGCAAGGAGAAAGATCTTTTCTAAGTCCAAGATGAAGCTAGGGAAAAGTAAGGGAAAACAACCTTATTGGCGAAGAGATCAACCAACTACACAATTTTAACTGTTCAACAACGCATAAAACGCAGAGTAACTTTATCCAATCCATTTTCAATCAACAAGCCATCCAAGCATAAGTCTTAAGCAAATGTACTCTACAAAATTAAAGAGCGTACCTTGGCCTGATCGCCCGCTTCGAATGACGTCTGCGCACTCTGTGCTGCTCCCGCTCGCCGACCGTCGAGAACTCACCGATACCTCCCAGCCAACGCTAGGGGTACTTTGCTTCCCCCTTAGCCCCCCAAGACACAAAGGGGCCACACACTATCCAGATGGTACGTGTAGCTCCCAGCTCACCTCAGAAGGCCGAGCTACCACTCCTCTCCGAGCTGGGAAATCCCAACTCCTCATAAGTAAATCAGTCAAGTCACTAATCCAACAACATAACGTTACGCTAACATTCGATCCTTTCTTCCTTCCCTTCCCTTTCTTTTATAGAGTTTTAGAACTTCCATCTTTCCCTAAATCTCATTTAATTTAAGTTTTAATAAAAAAACTTCTAAAAACTCTCCTTCGTACAAGGGTCATCCATCCCCACGTTTCTCCATTAACTATTTTCTTTAATTTATTAAATTGTCTTATTTCCCTCACCCACCTAGAGTTACTCCTATTTTTACTCCTAGGTGTCCCTAGATTCCCTTATAGGTTTTAAATACTTTCCCTAAAATGAAGTCGCTAATTTAGTTCAATTTAGAAGGTTCTTAATTGCAGATTATTTACTAAGTTCACCTCACTTTTTACCATAAGTTCCCCTCTTTCCCTTTTTAAGTTACCTCCATTCCCTAGTTTCCTAAATGTTATAATTTTCCTCTTTCCCCCTTTTTATTAGAGCTAAAAACAACAGTTGCAATTTAACTCCTTTTTCCCTTTTATTATTAAATCAGCATCTTTTAAAACTATCAAAAAATAAAAATAATTAATTTCTTCTTTATATTTTAAATCCACAGCTTTTAATTAAATTCTTACTCTCTTCATTTTACCCCAAAAATTTATGAAGACGATATTATTACTTAAAGGGTTTTTATTTTAAAAATTACTATTTTAAATTTTTAGAGATGTTTTCTCAAGGGTAGACAAAATTTTACCCCTAGCAAAGTTTCATACTTAGGACTTAGATCCTGAACCGGGCGACATTTGATTAGGGGAGTTTTTTTTAAATTTATTAATGTGTTAAATGTCTTAGGGCCATCCAGGTTCAACCCTCTATCATCATCAACGCGACGTGCCCTTTAGGACGCACTACGTGCTCCAAGGGTGCCACTCGCCTCTTTTGTTTCTTTTGTGCGACGTGCCCTTCAGGACGCACCACGTGCTCCAAGGGTGCCACTCACCATTTTGTTTTTTTTTGTGCGATGTGCCCTTCAGGATGCACCATGTGCTCCAAGGGTTCCACTCACTTCTTGACTAATTAGTAGACATCAATAACCCCTGGAGTCAACACTCCGCCAGGTGAACTTGTGGGAGACTAAGGGCTTCTAAGGAATAAGGCCCCCACCTTATTGTGTGCCCCTTAGAATCATCGCAAGCGACTGTCGCAGTCTTCCCTCGCGGCATCGTGGGTCCTCTCGAACTAGGTAATCATTAACCTACAGTTCAAGCCACAACGGGAGTGCTAGTAGGCTGTGGCAGGGTCGTTGTCCACACCTCTCCCTCAACCTCTCTGGTAGTCGTGTGTGGCCCATTTACTCCATATGTGAGTTTTTTCGGCAAGCTATCATCAGCCTGCATCATCAACAATCATGTCAGAACATGTTCACATCATATCATCTAATCAAATGTACTAAAATCATAGTAAACAATCAAACCCCAATAGCACACTCCCTGACTCAATCCGGAGTCCAAGGGGTTTCGTCGATGCCCCTGCATCCTCAAGGTCCAAAAGCCTGCACACTCCGTAAAACCGAGTCAATAGCACCTGTCTATGTCAATGCATTAAAACATCATATCATCTACCATAACGCATCATAATCAAGGACAAATTTTTTAATATCATAATAGTCTGGATCACTTGCGAGAAAGTGTCCTCAAAGAATAAGTTTTCTCAGTGCGCCAGAGCGAGATGTTACAAAACACATCATAGTTAGACTAGCTTAAGCTTAGTATTGTAATCCTTATACACATGGCCCCGAACCTCTACTTATATTGTAAGCTTAGTCATATTTATTATGGAATCCTCCTTATTACGATTGTAATGTGTATATACCCTGTGTGAGCTTAGTTATCATTTAACTTACATAATCATTGGGCTTAATACTAATCCATTCAAGCTGCTTACTTGTACCCATAGCTCTTGTTATGATATTAGATTTTTATGGAAATAGTGCAGTCAGTATTGGGCTTATAAGTAATAGAGAACCTATGTGTATTGAGACTAGCTAAGCTGAAACGCATTTCGTATTATTGATATACTACCTATCGTAGTGAGTGTGTTTCTATCCTTTGTTCCCTTTTCTCACCGGTCTATCTTACCCCTCTGCTCGGGGTAGGTATGAGTGGTATAAGTAATCCCATTGAATGAATACAAGTGGTATCCTATCTTCCTAATTTGATCAGTACCATACTGAGATTGCATTGTGACTACGAGAATATAAGCAATCGATAGTGTGGCTACATCTCAAATGGCAGTATTCATATATTAGAGAAGCTCCTAGCTGGTTCATAGGGCATGTAGTAATCAATCACTACTATAAAGTATACATCCTCTACAACACTCAACGTACATAGGTGTTCATTATGAGATGAATGAGTCCCATTGATCTATACAATGAATCAGATAAGAGTGTAACTAGTATATATCTCCAAGTATTGATCTTATACATATCAGTGCCATGAGCTCTTAGTACGTACATATTAGTATGAACTCCATTGTTAACTGTGTTATCACGTTTGATTCCAAGCTTATATGGTACTAGTACTATTCAACTTCACTGGTATGATTAATACATAACATATTCAATCACATAGTTTATACAGTGTATTGACATCATACATGCTTGATATTGATTACGGATCTCATGGGAATTGAGCCAATACTAATGTAAGGATACAAGCTTACTCTATGCTTTCAGATCCATGGTAAGTGCTATACCCGTTGCTTATCTAGCTTATCCTTGTAAGTAATCACAGCTTATGTATTAGTCTGTATTAGCAAGAGGATATGATTATGGAAATAAGGTAGAGATTACAACATGTAATACTCATGATTCCATGGAATATGAAGCTTAAGTGACTTGATTACTGTAATATCTATGAAGCTGATATAGGTTTATTACAAATGTTCCTATGATTGTTTGATTAGGTAAACATGATTCACACTGCTTTACCTGGTACTTATCTCATAAACTAATGGGAATAGATGGGGTTGGGTACTAAGAACATGATGTAATTGGAATATCTCTTGTTAGCTTGATACATGTAAAGAAAGATGAATACTTTGATATGCCCTTTGAAGTATGCATATTATCGATATCCTTTATTCCCATAGGTCATCAGTATATATCTATCTGCAACTTGACCAAATTGGGCAGTAGAATGAGTAGTATCAAGACCATTGCTCAGATTAGACATGTATAAGATACTCATGTTCAAGCTCTTATGCTATTACTACTACCATATATGAATGTTTTTCCTATAAGAAGGTGTGTATTTACCGTATCAATATGGATACCATAGGAATTATGGGAAATCAATATCCCATCTTATATATAGGAATAGGCATATCAGTAATCTATGGAGTTAGTACTAATCTTCAATATGGATCTTATTAGTATGTGTAATGAAAACATTGTTTAGATACGTATGGTCTTACTAAGCTCTTAGGTTGGACTAGTAGTAAATCATAACAAAAGGCATATGTAACCTATGAGATCACTACTTACACTATCCAATACAAGCAATGGATATGAGCTTCAGTATTAGTGATAGGTAACAACTTAGTATTGAGCGTATCCCTGTAAATTAATGATGCAAGTAATACATAATCAAAGTAACATAGGTTTGTATATAGATTACTAAGTAGATACGTAATAAAAAACATACATTAACCATATTCAGAAACAAGGTATTACAGTGTATTCAAAACAGAGTCATAACCCCATTGTGTAGTTAATATTAGTAATCAATACTACTCATATTACATATATTTAAGTATTCAATGTGTATCATTGTTCTAGTCCATGCAACTAATGGTAATGAAACCAATATTGTTTAATGTATAGGATGATCAATTTATTCCAATAAACTATACACAGCTAAAGCTAAGCTAATACATAAGTTGTTTACACACATGTATTGATTATGCTTATTACCCATGTTTCAACCTTTGTAAGATATGGCATAGCCCATTCAATAAAGGAAAAACATACTATTTTACCAGTATTAACTATGTGTAATCGATTATGAGAATACATACTCTTGTATCCAATAGGTTGTAAGATTATATGGACCTATATTAGACTCGAGTAAAGTGTAAGATATGACTAGATCTCTAATCCCATATGAGTTATAACATCATGATTATTCCCTAAGTAACGATAGAAGAAACATGGACCCTTAATTAAACATAATGATACTAGTATGATTACCCTTTGCCCATACTTGCTTGAATACAAGCTATGTTATAGAGCTCATATTAGTGTAATACAAATGCTTAAACTAAACACACTGACTAGACCGTAACATCTTGGAATCCATAACTCTTAGTGGTATCACCTACAACTTATTCAA
>ML806656.1:151681-175822 GCA_009831015.1 Picea engelmannii
ATTTGGTTTTTCCTTGAAATTTATCCGATCTACATTTAATGTAATATTCTTGGCATATAATCCATGTTCATGCAAAAGCTTCACCTCGTTGTGATTAAAACATGTTGATGTTATTAGTGGGTGTGTGAGGTTATGAAGATTAAACTCTTTGTTTTGGGGATCCTATTGCATTACATTATATGTGGTCTTTGTGGATCCAACCATAGGGAACTTTTAATGAATCCCCTTGCTTGTTGTTTTTGTGAATTGATTTCTCTTGGTGAACCCAAATTCTGATTTCAATGACTTCTTTGTGTGGGTTTTATTGATTATTATGAAAATATTGTGGTTTTATCTTCCATCCCTTATCCATTTAGTCACCAGTCCGTGCCTGAGTATTCGGCCAGGAGATTAATCAATGGTCGTCACTTCGGTGTTTAAAGACCTATAGATTCAAATGCCCTGCTTTTCTGTGCATGGATGATGAGTGAAGGATCATAATTTTCCCTCAACTCTATCCCTTACTTATCTTTGAGTTGATTGATTCATGGTTGAATGTTTAGTCTTTGCACCTTCTTATGAATGAGTACATTTGGGGCTTAATTGATTAAAACTTGGATTTCTCTCTGTGTTTTTAATTGCTTGAACTTGGGTACATCTCTGCACTTTTATTGATAAACTCTACATTGTGGATAGATTGAGGAGAGATGTCGACACAAGATTCTCCAAACATTCCTCACAAACGCTCTAGGTTCTCCCAAGAAGGAAGAACAAGAACTCCTTCAACTGAGACTCCCAGTGACCAACAACAATATCGTCAAAGGAGATTTTCAAACTAGTCTGTGAATAGATCAATTGCAGAACTTGCTTAAGAAAGTGTTATGGATAAAGCCTTCTTAGATAGGTTTCACATTGATACTCCTACACCTGATAATGTAGGGAATACCTCTGGACAAGAGAATATTTCTGGTAATTTTCTTTGATTTTGTTTACTTTTGTTGTATTTTTTTGTATTTAAATTTATGTGAAGTTAAATGTTGCAGTTACTTTCAAATCTGTGTGTAAACAATCAGTTTAGATCAAGGGACAACAATGAAAGAGAGAGTGTTTTTCAAGAATATTCAAATGTCGGTGGACAGGGTGAAGGTGGATTTAGGAGGTTGCGTTATCAATAAACAAAATATTGCACGCTTAAGTCCACCTATCCTTCGGATGTTGGTGATGAACTTCCCTTGGAAGGGATTATTGAAGAAATGATGCTTGAGAAATACTCAGGTGTTAAAAGGAGGTTGGAAAATTATTTGGTGGTCTTGGAACTCCCTCAGGAGAGTAAACAAATCTTGCAAATAATTTTACGTTCATTGAAAAATTGTATGGACACATATCAGCAGATGGGGCCAACCAATAACAGTTTTTTCGATCTAATGAGGTGGATAAAATCAGAGGTGATGGGCCCTAATAAATGGGAGTCAGTAAAAAATAGAGTTTCAAAAGAAAACATCATTTCGATGTTCAATTTCAAAGAGTACCCAAAGTGGAAGATGTTCTAGGTGCAATATTTTAACCACCCTGACATTGCAGGACATATGTATAATAGATTTTTGGTGACATATGGGAAATTTCCATTGAACGATGAGGTTCCACACTATTTTGCAAGACACGTTTTTGCAGATTTTTTCTTGCACATGCACCCTGATTATACTAGTCTACCGTCCAAATATTATGGAACTGGTAAATGACGTACATATGATCACAAAGGGGCATATCGAAGTGCAACATTTTTTAGGCCTCCACAAACTTTAGTACCTCACCCAAAAGGGAAATTTTATTCATATTCAGAGTTGCAGACAACATCAGAAGTTGGAAAAGAGGCTAGGACTACAATTGGGGAAAATTTGGAAGTGATTTTTTATGGTGTTGATGTTGGCATGAACTGTCAGCGAGCGAAAGTCAATTCTTGGGCCACATTTGTTTATAAAACAGATGCGGAGTTAAATACCATCTCAGTAGAAGATGTTTTGGAGTATGAAAAATTTTGTCGGGATGGTTGGAAGAAGGTCATTCAGAATGATGACCCGAACCGCAGATCGGTATGTGTTCTAGTTAGGAATTTTTTGACGCATTTTATGATAGTTTACTTCTAATTCTGGATTTAGATATCATTGTATCTATAGAAATAATCAAGTTGTTATTTCCATTAATTGCAGTTTGAATATATGTTAAATGAATCTCCAGTAAGTAGGGGACTTGATTCCACAAGTTTAAATTTGGATGGGTTGAATCAGGTATGTGTTTTTTAATAGTTGTTCAATCTTCACTCTTTTGAATAAGAGATCAACAACATTTATAATTTTGTATAATTTTGAACACATTGAATACTAGATTTAGTTCTTAGTTGTGTTGTTCATAGATCCATATTCCATCTCCTACTACTTGGGCAGGCTTGTCTCAATTCTCATTGGGAGAGTTTAAAGAGGGTGGGAATTCACAGGTATCATTTAATGTCTTAAAATCATTAAAATTTAATGTGTTATAATCATTTAAATTTAATTTTTCAAAGTTTCAAATTTGAAATGTGTTATATATACTAATGTGGAGAAAATAGTACATGAGAGTGTGCTTGGGAGGGAGATTGGGATTGAAGAGGAAGCGGAGGAAGAACCCAGATTTGGGAAGGATGTGTCCATTCAGGATGATTCATAAATGTATGTTTTTTACTTTTATCAAATTTTTGTTTTCTCAAATTTTTAGTTTAGCCTTTCCTACTCAACGCTTTGATCAATTATTTTGAAATATATAGAACCCCTAGATAAGTTTATCATTGTCTTAAATGGTGTACATTCAAACTTATTTATGGTTATATCATGATGACGACCTAATTTTGAACTTGAACATTTGAATATTTGGGAACAGACTCTATCCCACATCAGAAAAGAGAATGTTTCTAAATTTTCCTCGATGTCATTCCTTACTTTCTTGTCCAAGAATGGCGTAGTATGGAAAAATTTGTGTTTTATACATACAACAAAGTTAATTCCTTCTTGTCATGGTATTGTTAAACTCTTAACTAAATTGGTTACTAATCACAAAAACCAGCATTCAAATAGATTTACAAATAATCTCACATATTGTATATGTGAGCTAACACATACTGTATATGTGAGCTAGCTCACGCATAATTTCAAAGAGCATTTCATTATATCTAATATGAATACATCCCATGTAAATGGTTTTTGAAGAATGACTTAATATACATGTGCAGATTTGTGTTTTCTTCGTGTACATGCAAGATTATATGAGAACATATATTCCACCATAGAAAGAGGAGATAAGTATTTTCCGAAAGAATGGTTTTTAAAATGGAGATTTGTGAACTTTTTTAGATAATAAGTAGTTTTTTTAAAGAATGGATTAATATGGAGATTTATGAGTCCTTTAGTTTGAAAGGGCGTCATGGAATTTGATTATATGACCACTGCAGAAGAAGAGAGAAGTATTTTACTGTTGAGGAGTTTAGTATTTTTGATCCAGGTGGATATTGGTGGCCACCCACCTATTCCACTTGGACCCCCACCATTGCTTCTTTCAGTTTTTCAGTTTTCGCACAGTATTGATCCAGGTGGATATCAGTGGCCACCCACCTTTTCCAAATGGCTCAAAACGGCTTTCTGGCAATTTTGGCAATTTACTATTTTTAGCAGGTTTTAACTTTCGGGGCCATTTTGAGGGTCCAAATGAAGGCTTTTTGAGATTGAGGTATCAATGATAGAAAAAGGCATGATTGAGCCCCCAAAATGAATATCCTCGACGATACCTTTCCAACGAGCTATCACACGCCCAAAACAGAGATCGTATGCAAAAGTTACGACCCCGGGAAGTTGATGTACTCACTTACCCAAACGGGGCCCACGTGACTTTTGGCGCTTCATCTCCTAGGGTTAGGTTTTTGGATGTCTAGGACTTTTGGCATTCCCTTTTATTGTAAAAAAAGGCCTTCAGAGCCTCATTGTAATCATCTTCTCACGGATGCGAGTAGCGGCCACATCTCTTCTCAAAGATAAGCTACCAACGCCTAGCTAGTTTATTTTCCATTCCGTTTGTAAGCATATTTCAGTCATTTGTTATTAATGAAATGAAATCTTATTTCTGTTGCATCTATGTGTTTATGTGTATTTTTTTATTTCATTGTGTTCCTACATAAATCCGGATCAATTTTATTGATGTGTAAATATGATCAAATAACATCACCTGGGATGAGAATCTTTGAAGGATTTGGGACCTTATTGTTGGAGTTACTTCACACACACCTAGGATTTATTTTTCCTAAGGTTTTTCCTTGTTTATTATTCATAATTAGTCATTATTCAGTCTCCTATATTTTAGGAGAGAATATTTCACCTGAAGAATATTCTCTTTCAATTGACACTTCAGTTTGACTAGTTGAGTTGAGTTTAGATGTTGCATTGGTTTTGTCACCATGCAACATTGGGATCATCACCATGATAATTTAACCTTTCCTTGGTATCATCACCAGAGTGGTGCATTAGCCTTGATTCCATAAGTTAAATCCTCACTACTCTCTGTTCAGTCAGTTAAGTGAAGACTAGTTGACTAGTTAACTCAACTAGCTGGCAGTTCACTCCCATAACTGCCTGAGAGACTAGACTAAGTGGAAGTTCACTCCCGTAACTATTGGTGTGTGTCTAGATCACTCTAGACCACCAATATGGAACACTTTTTATCCTCAAGTCGAACTCATTGATTTATGCTGAGTATATCATGTGTAAATTATTCATTATTCACAACGGTTAATGAGAATTCTTCCATTCTTTCTCTCCTTCTTCTTCTTTCTCCAATTATATCTGCAAATGTGTGTATTATTGTTTAGATAGATCTATTATGTGTAGTTTCAACACATTTACATGGTATCAGAGCCGACTGACTGCTAAGAAAAATCTACACCAAATGTTTTGTTGGTACAAAAGATTGAAGACAGCGAAAAGATGGAATTCCAAAAAGAATTCATCCTTACACCTTACAACTATTTTGCATGGAAGGAGAAAATATCCATACATCTCTAGTCCATAGGGTTGTACAGGTTAACCATGAATATATATCCATATCCGACATCAGCCATAGAAAATACAAGTACTTAAATCGCATGGATGAGGCACTCAAAACAATTTGCAGTCTTATTTCTCCCGGTCTCATTTTTCATATATCTTTCTGTAAGACTCTCAATGAAGCCTGGACCATATTGGAAGGGCTCTTTGGAAAATAGGATGAGATGATGGGACGTATGTTGGAGGTGGATCTTCTCACATTTGATCCAAACAGCTTCGAGAATATTCAAGATTTCTTTACAAAATTCAAAGATTTACTGTTGCAACTCAAAGCTTGCGGGGTTGATAAATCGAAGGAGGAGAAACAAATGGTTATCGCCATTCTCTCCAAGATTGGTCCTTAATTCTCTATATTTGTATCTACATTCCATATTGTCAAATTTTCCTCTAGAGCCACCTGGAATATGCCTTCTCTTGAGGACTTTATTGAATTCCTGACACAAGATCAAACCAAGCTCATCAACATGGGTGAAATCAAAGGTCCAACGGTGCATGCACTCACTATTCATGATGGTAGCCAAAAATATCAGAAATCTAAAAATAAAGATAATCAAAAAGCTCATTCACATACAAATAAGGAAGGGTACACAAAACCCTTCACCGATGCCTCCCGATCCAAAGGAGAAAAGGAGAGAAATCCACATACTTTCACAAAGGATTCCATTCAGAATCTGCATGCATGCAAAAAAAATAGATCTGAATTCTCAAATACTTCATCAAAACAACCTTGGAGATTGCATCCCCAAGGGTGCAAAGAAGAAGAAGCCATAAGATCTGAATTCCAAGAAAGGAAATTCTAGCCATGCCTTGATTTCCATCAACTCATCTCTCGATGCTTGGATCGTATATTCAAGAGAATCACATCACATCGCTACCTTAGAAGTAGTATATTCTTCATTGGATGCATGCAAAGGTCCTCCTATTCTGATGGGGGACAACTCTTCTATCGAAGTCACTGGAAAAGGAAGGATTGAACTCACCAATGGAAGCTTCACGAATGTGTTGCATGTTCCCAAACTTTATGTCAACCTTCTCTCCGTATATCAGATGAAAAATTATGGCACCAGAAACAAATTCGTATTCACACTAAATTTCCTGGACATATACAACATGCAAACCAACTCCAGGGTTGCTACCGGTGAGGTAAATCATCAGTCTAGATTGTATACATTTTCTGAATTCATTGAACCTGATTCTGCTTTACTGCTTACTCATGCTGATGAAAGTAGTAGGATATGGTACGAAAGGTTTGTACATTTGAATTTCAGATACACGCAATATATTAACAAGCATATATTAGTTGATGGTCTACCAAACATCCATTTCTCCAAGGGAGTATGTGAGGTATGTGTTCTTGGGAAACACCCTCAAGATAAATTCAAAAAAGGAAAGTCTCAGCGAGCTTATGCACCTTTAGATACAATCCATAGTGACCTTATGGGTCCCTTTCTGCATCCATCCATCGGCAAAACGAGTTTTGTTCTCATTTTTGTTGACGATTTCTCACGTTTTACTTGGATCTACATTCTCAAGCAAAAATCTGAGGTCTTTCAACACCTTAAAGATTTCAAAGCTTTGGTTGAGACATAGTCTATAAAGAATATCAAAGTCCTCTGAACTGATAATGGGGGAGAGTATGTGAATCATGAGATCCACAATATTTTCCATGAGGTAGGGATTCAGCTGCAACACACAGTTCCCTATACTCTGCAACAAAATGGAGTTGTTGAGCAGAAAAAAAAATCTCTAAAGGAGATGGCATCTTGCATGTTGCATGCAAGGTCACTACCACAGAGACTGTGGGTCGGAGCACTTAACTATGAAACATACATCCAAAATATATCTCCCCATAGATCTGTCAAGGATAAGACCCCCTATCAGGCTTGGAGTGGCCTCAAACCAGAAGTGATCCACTTTCGCATTTTTGGTTCACATGCATGAGCCCGGACTCCCTCTGAAAAGAGGAAGGCACTTGATCCACAGATCACTGAGTGAATTTTTGTTGGATACCCCGACAGTGTGAAGGGATATTGACTTATTGATATTTACTCAAGCCGTCTCATCATTGAGTGTAGTGTCCAATTTGAGGAAAGTGTCTCACATTTACCTCAGCAGCCACATGCAGACACCTTCACTCTTCCACCTATTCGAGATTATGAGCATGCACATGCCAAATTATCTTCAGATGAGAGTTCTGATTCAGAGAACTCAAATGATTCATATTCAGAGTCAGTACAGTCAGATGCAGAGTCAGAGCATCCAAATGCAGTAGCAGAGCCAGAGCAGAGGCCCGAGTGGGCACAAACTACTCTTCAGGATGCAGGGGATCCCATTGGTGAACCAACTGATACTAGGAGGACTCGATCTCATTTCGAGGAGCCTCCTATTGTACTGAATACCACTGAATAATTTCCCTCCAAGAATATTTCCTTCTTTCAATCTTTCAATCCACAATCTTATGGTGAGGCTGTTGGAAATCCCTTTTAGGAATCCACCATGCAGGAGGAGTACAACTCTGTCCTTGAGAACCAGACTTGGGATCTGGTTCCCATTCCTTTTGGGAGGAAAATTTTCATATGCATATGGGTCTACAGGACCAAGAGTGCAGCGGATGGATAGATTAGAAAATACAAATCCAGGCTTGTTGCCAAAGGATTTCAGTAGGTTCATGGTATTGACTCTGATGAGACCTTCTCTCCAGTAGTGAATATGGATTCCATACGATTAGCCCTTGTCATTGCGGTAGACAAGGGATGGGAAGTCCATCATATGGACATGAAGAATGAATTTCTTCATGGTGATCTCTCTAAGGACATCTACATGGAACAGCCCCAGGGATTTATGCAGGACTCGTCTTTGGTCTGTCGACTAAAGAAGTTACTTTATGGCCTCAAGTAGGCTCCGAGGGCATGGTATGTCAAGATGGACTCCTACTTGTTGTCACAGAACTTTGTACATTGTAAATCATACCCGAATGTCTGCATGCTCATGATGACTGATTCACTTCTAATTTTAGTTCTGTATGTCGATGATTTTTTGATCATCAGGTGCTCGACTTCAGCAATTGTTGCATTCAAGAGGATTCTACATGACAAGTTTTTTATGACGGACATGGGTCCGCTACACTTCTTCCTTGGACTCGAGATCAGTTAGGTTTCATCAGGCATCAAACTGTCTCAGGCCAAGTATGCACAAGATCTCCTTGAGATATTTCACATGACAGACTGTAAGTCTGCTCCAACTCCTTTCCTATCAGGAGTCAAAATTGAGGATAGCGGGGAGACTCCACTAGTTGACAGCACACTGTATAGACAGCTAGTGGGGAGTTTTTTGTATCTCACACACTCCATACCAGACCTCTCCTATGCAGTTGGCACAGTTTCCAGGTTCATGCAGGAGCTGCATGAGCTACATTGGAAAGATGCAAAGCGTATCCTTTGATACATACAAGGAACCATCACCTTTGGGATTCATTATACAATAGACTCTACATTAGATCTCATCAGGTTTACTAATTTCGACTGGGCTGGCGATAGAATTGATCGCAAGTCCACATTTGGTTACTCACTCAGTCTTCGTTGTAGGCCTATCTGTTGGTCAAGCAAGAAGCAAGCTCCCATTACTCTATCTTCAGCCGAGTCAGAGTACAGAGGGGTAGCTAACATAACCATTCAGGCTATCTGGCTACAACATTTTCTCACTGAGTTGGGAATTTAGTTTCATCGGTCGATCGTCATCTAGTGTGACAACCAGAGCACTCTAAAGTTCTACAGAGATCCATTTCATAGGCAGTGGACAAAGCACATCGAGATCCACATGCACTACATTCAGGACTTAGTACATGAGGGGGTGATCGACTTATAGTTTCATCCTTCATGAGAACAGACGACAGACATCTTCACCAAGACCTTCACTGAGCAGAAGCTCCATTCTCTGTGAAGTCATCTTGGAGTGAAGGACACAGTTTCCTACTAACTGTAGTTCTTCTTTTTACATACATTGTACCTTGAGGTGGGGTTTTTCCCATGAGGTTTCCCCTCTTTCCTCACTTTATTCTCAATGTTTTTTTTGTACTTGGGTACCTAACATGGCCTCGTTGTCGGGACCCAACTTTTATTTTCACCATAGTGATGTTCAGGGGGGGTGTTGGAGTTACTTCACACACACCTAGGATTTATTTTTCCTAAGGTTTTTCCTTGTTAATTAGTCATAATTAGTCATTATCTAGTCTCCTATATTTTAGGAGAGAATATTTCACTTGGAGAATATTCTCTTTCAGTTGACACTTCAGTTTGACTAGTTGAGTTGAGTTTAGATGTTGCATTGGTTTTGTCACCATGCAACATTGGGATCATCACCATGCTAATTAGACCTTTCCTTGGTATCATGACGCAGCCCCCCCTCAACCCAGGGGTCGGAAGGTCCATGTCAATAGGATATTTCCTTTACCACTGGCCCGAAGAGCTCTCAACAACCGCTCTTCTATTTCTCTTTCGAGAAATATGCACCCACAACTAACTCCAAAAAATTTCCCCCTTTATACCTCGGGAGGTTGGACTTCGCACCTACACAGATCCGGTGGTCAAGCACCTTGTCTTCGATCTCCGAAACCTGAAAACAGTCAATGATGACCTTTCTTCTTCCCCCTTCGAACTTCCCCCTATCATGATTTTGGCAGTCGCGGTGTCAAACTCTTCATTATGTGATTCCCAAAACCTGATTTGTCGAAATGCCGATATGTCCACAAGGTTGACTTTTCAACGCCCCTTTACTTCTGTTGGGACTTCGGACTTCGCAATATCGTGAATCCTAATGCAAGGGACTCGGATATTTACCCCACGAAAACCCGAAATGGTCAACTGAGTTTGACTCCGTATCGATAGTGCGCCACCTATCCACCTTGCTGACCTCTGTGGTCACACACAATCCTATCGACCCTTCACGGCTTCGTGCTTCGCGATTTCGTGTTCTTTGATACCAAGTTTTTGACCCTTCCACTCACGAAATCCCGATGGACAATTTCACGAGTGATCCAACGGCCCTGGCTGACTTGGATCGATGGCTCTACTCCTCCCGAGCTTAGAACCTTTCGAAGCACTCGTTGTAACTTCCCTGCTCCTTCGTGAGATCTGACGACTCACGGGACTTCACGAATTATCCACAGATAATTTTGACCGTCCGTCTCTTTCCCTGAAAACTTTTGCGCGAACTAAGCAAAGTGTCTCTCTCCATGGAACTCGTCCTCCTATGGTCTGACGTCGCTACGCCTTCCTTCAAACTCTCAAGGTATTTTTCCTCGTGCCTTCCTTTAACTCCTTCGAAGGTCTAATTCCTTCTGAGCTTTCTCCAACTTTGAGCCTTTCTGAAAACTCTTGCACGCACTCCTTGCGGTAGACTTTCAAACACTTTCAAGTGCTTGACTCCCTTCGACTCTGCACACACCTGCAGCAGCAGTCTCTCAATACTTCACTCAGGTTCGCAACCATGAGACTTTACTCGGCCTGCACACTCCTTGCATGACTCCTGTGCCTAACTACACTTTTGAGTGAATGAGAACCAAAGCTACCCTATCTAAGTTTTCAAAGACAAACCTCTGAACCCTTTGTTGACGCACTCCTTGCGGACAATTCAACTGCACTCCTTGCAGGAACTCTTGCTCAGATAGAGAAACAATTGAAACTCATTCATTTTCCCTTTCCTCTCAGATTTCAAACATTCAACAAGAAATCATTCATACATAACATAAAAGAAAATGTACAGTACAAAAGGTAAAATAGCCATGAGAATAACATTCAATATACATACACAGAGAACAAACACGACGCCATGAATTTGAATCAAAGATTTCTCTAATAATTCAAATCTTTGTACATGGGGTGTTTTCACACAACTCTCTCTGCTCTCTCTCTCTCTATGCTCTTCATCATCTATTCATGCTCATAATAATCATACAATACACAATGAGGGTGTCTATATCCCGTTTCCCTCTTGCACTCTAAAACTGTCTAATCTACACATTCAATTCTACCTACTTGCATTAACTACCATAAATGCCTTCTATCTACTAAGGACGAGAGCATATCACTCAACGTCCAGTTACATTATACAAGGTCGATCCTTCTTAATGGCTTCATTAATATGTTAATATATTTTCAAAATTTGTGTTGGGCGCTTTTCCAGCTGTCTTTTGCTTCTGCGCTGGCTCGCTTGAGATGCTCCCGCATCATACTCCCTTGCTTGAAAATTTTCATGGGCTCCTGTCGATGAGCTCACGCACGGTTTGTCCATGCTTCTGGATTTCTGCTTCATTCTCCCAACTGGCATCTTCAACTGGATGGCCCTTCCATTTGACCAAATATTCAAATTATTGCTTCCGCCTGGTTTTCTTGCTGACCCTTTTGTCCAGTATGCGCTCCATCTGTGGCTTTTCTGCAATTGGCATCTGCTTTGTCCATGGGATCATTGGATTCTCATTTCCTGTCCCTACTTCCTCATCTTTATATGGGTACAAATCTGAGATATTGAATATCAGAGAAATTCTAATCCCATCAGGTAATTCAATCTCGTAAGCATTTGCCCCAAATTTCTTCAAGACCTCACATGGTCTGATTTTCTTCATCTTTAGCTTATTATATGTTCCTCTCGGGAACCTTTCCTTTCTCAAATGTGCTAGAATTAAATAACCAGCCTTAAATTGAAGTTGTCTTCTATGTTGATCTGCTCTACGCTTATATTCCTGGCTTGAATTCTGCAATCGCTCCTTCACCTGGTTGTGAAGTTCTTTCATCACCTCTGTGAATTCTTCTGCACTAGCACTCCTAGTTTCATTTTTTTTCTGAATCTCTCAGCTCAGAAATTCTTCTTGGCTGCATGCCATAGACAATCTGAAATGGACTTTGCCCTATGATTCTGTTAACTGAGTCATTATAAGCAAACTCTACCTGTGGTAATATGTTGTCCCACTAGCTATGGTGTTTTGTCACCAGGCTTCTCAGCAAGTCTCCCAGACTTTTGTTCACCACTTATGTCTGTCCATCCATCTGAGGATGATAAGCTGAACTAAATGACAAGTTAGTTCCCAGCTTCTTCCATAAGGTCCTCCATAAGTGTCCTATGAACTTGGTGTCTCGATCCAAAACTATACTCCTTGGCAAGCCATGAAGTCGAATGACTTCTTTGAAAAACAGATTCACAATGTGAGTTGCGTCACTGGTCTTCTGACATAGAATGAAGTGTGCCATCTTGGAAAATCTATCCACCACCACAAATATTGATTCAAAACCTCTTTTTGTTCTTGGAAACCCCAATATGAAATCCATGCTAATTTCATCCCATGGCCTCTCAGGTATTGGCAATGGTTGATAAAACCCTGCATTATGTTTCCTTCCCTTCGAATGATGGAAAATTCTACATATGTCCATGAATCTCTTGACGTATACTCGCATTCCCATCCAAAAATATGACTCATTCAACTTTGCAAATGTCTTGTCATGACCAAAGTGTCCTGCCAATCCTCCACTGTGTTTCTCCTTTAGCAAATTCTCCCTCATGGAACATTTCAAAATACACAACTGATTACCTTTGAACGGTAATCCTTCCTGGATCATGTATTCTACCCATTGGCTTCTATCCCTGAGAATTGGATTCTCTGCTGCTTCATATGCCTCCTTAAAATCTGGATCATCCTTGGACATCTCCCTGAGATCATCAAAATCCAATGTTTTGACTTTGAACTCCTGCAATAGCAAACACTTCCTTCTCAAAGCATCAACAACTTTGTTAGCAGTACCAGAAATATGTTTAATCACAAAAGTGAAATTCTACATGTACTCAACCCATTTAACATGTCTCTGATTCAACTTTTCCTATTGAGTCACAAACTGCAGTGCATGATTGTCACTGTATAAGACAAACCCCTTCGGGATCAAGTAGTGTCTCCATTTCTTCAGTGCATGTATAATAGCATAAAACTCTTTATCATACGTGGAGTATTTTACTTTCACTTCATGCAGCTTCTCACTAAAGTATGCTATTGGCCTGTCTTCCTGACTCAAGACTGCCCCTATTGCAAATCCACTTGCATCGCATTTCACCTGAAATGTCTTTTGGAAATCCAGCAACCCCAGAATTGGTTGTTCCGTAATCTTCCTCTTCAATAGATTAAAACTCTTCTCAGCCTCTTCAGTCCAATGAAAAGACTTGTGTCTTTTCTTCAGTCCATCATCGGTGCACTAATTCCACTGAAATTCCTAATGAATTTTTGGTAGAAACTAGCCAATCCGTGAAAACTTCTCACCTCAAAGGTATACTTCGGTGATGGCCAATTCTTGATTACCTCCACCTTATCTGGATCCATCCTCAACTCATATGCAGAAATAACAAATCCAAAGTAAATGAGCTCTGTCTTCATGAATGAGGATTTATTCGTGTTTATCAACAACTTCTCCTACTGTAACCTCTGCATCACTGTAGCCAAATGTTTCAGATGCTCTGCCATTGTTTTACTGAAAACCAATATGTCATCCAGATATACGATAACAAACTTTCTGATGAACTCCCTCAGGACTTCATTCATCAACCTCATGAAGGTACTCGGTGCATTCGTTAAGCCAAACGGCATAAAAAGCCATTCATACAACCCTTCGTTGGTTTTCAATGTTGTCTTCCACTCATCACCCTCTCTCATGCATATTTGATGATAACCGCTTTTCAAATCAATCTTTGAAAAATACTTTGCTCGACTCAAGCAATCCATCAGATCATCCATCCTTGGCAATGAAAATCTGTACCTGATGGTTATCTTGTTAATCGCCCTTCAGTCAGTACACATCCTCCAGCCTCTGTCTTTCTTTGGACTGAGTACTGTTGGAACAACACATGGATTCAAGCTTTCTTTGACCAATCCTTTGTCCAATAAATCCTGGACTTTCCTTTTAACCTCTTCATTCTCCTATGGCGTCAATATATACACATATTTGTTTGGCAAACTGGCTCCAGGTATGAGATCAATATGATGACTGACACTTCTGATCGGTGGCAACGAATGAGGTAGTTCATCCACTAGTATGTCAGTGAACTCTTCCAGCAGTTCCTGAACCTCTTCTGGTAAATCGTCTACTCTTGTGCTGGTCAAAACAATCTTCGGTTTCTTGACCACAATGAATTACGGTTCTTCCTTCTTCTTCACCTCTGTAAGAATTTCCTTCCCACTCATGAGAAGTACAGTGTTACTTTCTTCCGGTTTCACCTCCTTATCCTTGATTGGAAGCAACATGTGAGTCCTCCCATTCTTCTCTAGGGTGTATGTGTTCATTCTCCCATCATGAATCACATTCCTGTCATATTGCCATGGTCTACCCAGCAATATATGACAAACATCCATAGGAACGACATCACAGAGTATCTTATCATTATATCCTCCTATCTTAAATTCAACTAAACATTGTTTAGTGATAGTTACCTGATGTCCTTTTTGTAGCCACGAAACTTTGTATGGGCTTGGATGAACAATCATCTCCAGCTCCATATTTTCTACCATCTCTATAGAAACGAGATTATCTATGCTACCACTGTCCAAAATGACCTTTCATACCCTGTCCTTGGTCTTGCAAGTAGTCCGGAAAAGTCTGGTTCTTTGGACTGAACTCTCCACCTCCTTCTCTGGTGTCAAAAGAATGTTTCGCATCATCAACGATCCTCCACCTTCAGCATCTTCTACCTCAACATCTCGCCTCTGTGCTTCGACGATGTGAGTTTCTCCTCCTTCTTTTTTTTTATCTGGACACTCATAAGACTTGTGCCCATTCTTTCCACATGTGAAGCATGTTATTACAACACCTCTTCCTCTTCCTCTACCTCTAGTACGAGGAAAAGTATTTGTATCAACATAATCTCCTCTCTGTTCAGTATGTTGCCCTCTCTGTTCAGCATATTGCCCTCGTTATGAGCTTCCACCTCTCTCAATTTGAGTCTGAGGTTTCTTCCAGTCCTCCTTGGGCTTTTGATATTTATCTTGGGAAACTGATTTGCCTTTGGGCTGACTTCTACCTCGGCCTCTTTGACCCTGCTTTTGACTCATCTTCTCTTCTTCTTTTAGAGCCATTTGATAAGCATATTCCACCGTTCGGATGGTTACCATGCTCATCTCATCCTGGATGTTGTATCTCGGGCCATTCATGTATCTGGAAACTTTCTCATCATCGCTTTCCCGATGACCTTCCCTGATGTTCAACTTGTAGAATTCTTCAGTGTATTCTTTCACTATCATCAGCTTCTGTCTCAGGTTCTGCATTCTCCTGAACAGATAAATTTGATAATCCCTAGGGATGAATTTCACCTTCATCTTCACGATCATTTTGTCCCATCTTTTGATCTTCTACTTGCCTTTGCAGCGTCTGTCATCTTGTAGTTCATCCCACCACAATGCTGCATGTCCCTTTAATATTGTGACAGCATGCTTAACTTTCTTGTCCTCTTCGACATCTTCATAGTCAAAGTATGTGTCTAGAGCTCTAATCTAGTCTAGAAGCTCCTCTACATCCAGATTTCCCTCATAAACTGGAATGTCCATTTTCACTCTTGCACCCATTCTTGCAATATCTCTAATCGAATGTTCGTTTGTTGCATCTTCGACTGTAACTTCTTCTTCTTGTTCAGCCTCAATTTCACTCTCGGAATCACTAAGATCCCCAGCACTGACTGTGTGTCTCTGTGCTATCTCCATATCCTCAATTCTAGCACATAAATCATGCATTTCTTTTTCCATAACTGGATCAGTCATCTGCCTACCTCTTCTTCTCAGCATTTCCCTATCCTCTGGTGGATCGGGTGTTTGCTTGTCCCTTCTCCTTGGTGGCATGGTGAATTTTTATTTTTCTCTGCTACAGAAAGAAAAGAACCTTTCTGTTCTCTGATACCAAACGTGATGCAGACCCCCTCAACCCGTGGATCGGAAGGTCCATGTCAACAGGATCTTTCGTTTACCACTGGCCCGAAGAGATCTCAACAACCTCTCTTCTATTTCCCTTTTGGGAAATCTGCACCCACAACTAACTCCAAAAAATTCCCCCCTTTATACCTCGGGAAGTCGGACTTCACACCTACGCGGATCTAGTGGTCAAGTGCCTTGTCTCTGATCTCTGAAACCCAAAAATAGTCAACGCTGACCTTTCTTTTTCCCCCTTCAGACTTCCCCCTATCGAGATTTCGACGGTCGCGGTGTCAAACTCTTCATTTCGCGATTCCCAAAACCAATTTGTTGAAATGTCGATACGTCCGCAAGGTCGACATTTCGATGCCCCTTTACTTCTGTTGGGACTTCAGACTTCACAATATCGCGAATCCTAATGCAAAGGACTTAGATATTTACCCCACGAAAACCTGAAATGGTTGATGGAGTTTGACTCTGTGTCGATAGTTCGCCACCTATCCGCCTCACTGACCTTTGTGGTCCCACACAATCCTATCGACCCTTCACAGCTTTGTGCTTCACGATTTTGTGTTTTTTGATACCAAGTTTTCGACCCTTCCACTCACGAAATCTCGATAGACGATTTCACGAGTGATCCAACGGCCCTGGCTGACTTGGATCGATGGCTCTACTCCTCTTGATCTTAGAACCTTTCGAAGCACTCGTTGTAACTTCCCTTCTCCTTCGTGAGATATGACGACTCACGGGACTTCGCGGATTCTCCACAGAGAATTTCGACCGTCCATCTCTTTCTTTGAGAACTTCTGCGCGAACTAAGTAAAGTGTCTCTCTCCATGGAACTCATCCTCCTGTGGTCCGACGTCGCTACACATTCCTTCAAACTCTCAAGGTATTTGGCCTCATGCCTTCCTTCGAATCCTTCGAAGGTCTAATTCCTTCTGAGCTTTCTCCAACTTTGAGCCTTTCTGAAAACTCTTGCATGCACTCCTTGCGGCAAACTTTCAAACACTTTCAAGTGCTTGACTCCCTTCGACTCTGCGCACACCTGCAGCAGCAGTCTCTCAATACTTCACTCAGGTTCGCAACCCTGAGACTTTACTCGGCCTACACACTCCTTGCACGACTCCTGTGCCTAACTACACTTCTGAGTGAATGAGAACCAAAGCTACCCTATCTAAGTTTTTAGAGACAAACCTCTAAACCCTTTGTCGACGCACTCCTTGTGGACAAATCAACTGCACTTCTTGCAAGAACTCTTTCTCAAATAGAGAAACAATTGTTACTCATTCATTTTCCCTTTCCTCTCAGATTTCAAACATTCAACAAGAAATCATTCATACATAGCATAAAATCAAGTGTACAGTAGAGAAGGTAAAATAGCCATGAGCATAACATTCAATATAGATACACACAGAACAAACACGATGCCATGAATTTGAATCAAATCTTTCTCTAATAATTTAAATCTCTTTACATGGGGTGTTTTCACACAGCTCTCTCTGCTCTCTCTCTATGCTCTTCGTCATCTATTCATGCTCATAATAATCATACAATACACAATGAGGGTGTTTATATCCTGTTTCCCTCTTGCGCTCTAAAACTGTCTAATCTACACATTCAATTCTACCTACTTGCACTAACTACCATAAATTCCTTCTATCTACTAAGGATGAGAGTGGATTTCTCAAGGTCTGGTTACATTATACAAGGTTGTTCATTCTTAATGGCTTCATTAATATGTTAAGATATTTTCAAAATTTGTGTTGGGTGCTTTTCCAGCTGTGTTTTGCTTCCGTGCTAGTTCGCTTGAGATGCTCCTGCATCATATCATCACTAGAGTGGTGCATTAGCCTTGATTCCCTAAATTAACTTCTCACTACTCTTTGTTCAGTTAGTTAACTGAATACTAGTTAACTAGTTAACTCAACTAGGTGGCAGTTCACTCCCGTAACTACCTGAGAGACTAGACTAGGTGGCAGTTCACTCTCGTAACTATTGGTGTGTGTCCAGAACACTCTAGACCACCACTATGGTGCATTGGTTATCCTCAAGTCGAACTCATTGAGTTATACAGAGTATATCATGTGTAAATTATTCATTATTCACAACAGTTGATGAGAATTCTTCCATTCTTTCTCTCCTTCTTCTTCTTTCTCCAATTCTCTTTGCAAATGTGTGTATTATTGTTTAGCTAGATCTATTTTGTGAAGGTTCAACACATTTACACTTATCCACAAGGAGAATTTCACCTGAAGGATTTGGGACTTTATCCACAAGGAGATAAGTTTTTCAATGGAAGAATGACTTAATATGGAGATTTATGAATTTTATTCATACACATTTCTATATTGATTTTCAGATTATTATCTAACTCTAACTCACAATTTGTTTTACCAAGAACACAATAACATCACCTGGAATGAGAAATCCACCTGAAGGATTTGGGACCTTATCCACAAGGAGAATTTCACCTGAAGGATTTGGGACTTTATCTACAAGGAGATAAGTATTTCATTCGAATTATCTAACTCTAACTCACAATTTTTTTTACCAAGAACATAATTTTTCTCTTTAAATTTTTTTAAGATTTTAGATAAGATTTACAAATTGTTTAAATCATGTACTCTTAATTGGAGAGTAACTATCTTAAATCTATTTAAATGTGGTTGGGTATGTTATTATTTTTTATTGCTTATTTAATATTTAGTTACAGTATATATGTTAATATGTGTTATTTTTTTTATTATTATTGTTTTTTATTGTTAGAGATGTCTAAATTATATTTGGTGGAAAATTTGCTTACAATATATTTTGTGGGAAAGATTATGTTGGAGGATGAGGCTTAACTATTTTGGTATGTATTTCAATTTTGTTTTAATCACAATTTTTGAATTCTATATTATTTTGCATGTTTGAATTGTAAATTTTTAATTTTTGAATTTTGTTTTTTTTGCAGGTTTGAATTGCAGGCATGAAGTGATCTATCTTTAAGCAATGGCTTAGAGTCCAGAATTTTGGTGTTAAATGTCTTATTTTTTGTTATCATCCTAAAATGGATGTGGAACTTATGTATTTTATAGTGTAACTATTGAGACTTTGATTATATATATATCATAATTTTGGACTTCAAAATAGAAATTTATTGTCTTATATTTGATTCCTCAAAGTTGATGAAAAAAAAGTGGCAAAGTTAACTAGTAATGAAGTAATGTTTTGTATATTCTTATTTTTACAATGCATTAAATTAAACATCAAACTCTTAAATACTTTTATGCATTTTTTAACTTTTATATATAGACACACATGTGCACATCCCTTGATGGATTATATTCATGGATTAGCACCATTTTCCACCCTTCAACAACTTGTTCAGTGGATTCAAATCGATCGGCATGAGGGTTCATTTGATACCTTCGAAGTGCTCGTTTTATACATGCCCCTGCATCGTCGTGCTCTCATTTTTCATGACCAGTCTCAAAAAAATTCCAACAATGTGTAATGTTTAAGTTTTTATTAAGACAGAATAACCAATAGAATGATCGTGAAGATTTGAACTGATCTAGACACCCATCTAACCATATCCAATGTCGATCAAAGTGATTTCACATTCTTTCAATGAATCATAAAATTTATCAAAACAATGTTGTACATAATGTGTGTCATGTGCTCGATCATCACTTATATAAAAGTGATATTCTTTAATAACATGTCAATTGTCGTTGGTGCTTTCTATGTTATCAAGAATCCATTGAGCATGTCTATATAGAAAGTGGACATATATCGTGACTTGATTAGAATGATAATATTCACTATGTATTTGTTTTTGTGCAGTGAATCTGTAATTCTCTGCAAAATCAACTACAGACAAAATTGTCCCTGGTGGAAACACTTCACGGGATTTTTTGAATTGTATATCTTTCCATCGAGCTCTATGTGAATGCTTGGTGTATTTATAAATTTCTTCCCCAAACTTCTTCAAAAAATCTATCACACATATTTTATCTACCTTCAAATCAATCCTTTTGGAAATAACATTTGAAGAATTTGGAGTCGTGTTGTTGATATATTCATATCTCTTCCAATTGAATCTTATATTAGAAAATGATTTATCATTCATATCAATATGATACTTTGAATGAAACAAACTTAAATTTCCACAACGATCACATTTATTTCCACCAACACATTTTTTTTTGTAAAATACATCATCATATTCTCTTTCACATAGAATTTCAGTTATAAAAACACGGAATGTGGAAGGAGGAGGTGAACTTGGCCATAAAGTTTTACCAAAATCCAAAAAAAATTTGTAATACAACTAAAATTCCACATGATAACGACAACAACAAGTGTCACGAATAGTGATGGGTCTAACAAACCATGGTTTTTGTTGCACAAATGTATTGATGGAAATTTTAACTTCTTTGTTATCTTCTTTGAACTTATTGAACAATTCTATTTGTGTCATTGGAAATATATGTTTTGGATGTTATTCATATTTTTTTCGCGCTATTCTTCGTCACAAGACATCCCTTGTATGTGGTGAAACACGAGATTCCTCCAACCAACAATTACGGGTCAATTCTTTAACATTTTCTGCAAGTCCATCTTTGTAGGGTTGTCTAGAAATCACTGTCCAACAAACGAGTTCATCATTTGCATTTATTTGCAATCGAAATTTTCTATGTTTGTGCAATGTTTTTCTTGACGTTCCCATTGTTTTTTCCATGTGTCTTTTCAAACAATATTTTATATTAATAGATGAAACAATTGTTGTTTGTATCACTCTACGTGCAACATGAACATCTTATCTTCGAGATTTTCCAAAAGCTTTTAATACACTAGTTATATTGTTAAAATCATTGTGTTTCACCTTTGTATCATTTGTCGACTTTTGAATACCCAATAATGATGTAGCTTCTTTTAACTTTCTTGACTTCATTAGACAGAGTAAAAGTTGAGCTTGTCCTGTTACTGATTCATCTTTGGAAAAAGTATTACACATACTCTTAATTCGATATCTTATATAATGGTTAGCTTTTTTCTTCCCAAATTTGTCAGTATCAACATTTTATAATATTTCATCATCAATGTTGATAGATTCTCCTGCATATTTCAATTTAAAGTTTATATTAAAAATTATAACCCGAACACAATTTCACCAAATTATATATACTTGAGTGTTCATCGTGTATTATCTAAATTTATGTACATACCTATAGGTGATTCGTCTTCTGCTTCAATTTCGGTTTCAACGTCTTCTGCTTCAATTTCAATCTCAACGCCTTCTGCTTCAATTTTGGTTTCAATGTCTTCTTCGACATTATGAGACAAATCTATTTATGTATTTTGAAAAACATCAAATTGTAATTACAATCAATTATATTATTTACAATATTTTAAATTTGAATTCTATACTTTGAATTTTGTACTTTCTTAATACAGTCCCAATGTGTGTTGTGTGCTCGATCATCATATGTGCAGGCATACCTAGTTGAACTTATTCTTGTTTAAAATCTCTATTGACATTATCATCGCTTCTTTCTTCAATATTTGCACGTTTTCATTTCTTTCTCCAATAATGCTCTTTCCTTTGTTCGTTTTGGCGAGTATCATCTTGAGTGCGATCAAATTTTCTGTTATGCAAACTTTTGTTTCCCATGAATTTTATAGTTATCTGTAAAATATATGTTCAACAAAGAGTTCACCTTGAAAAAATGCTCAACATTTATCTTTCAACATATAAATTGTTACTCCAATAAAAACTTAAACAAACATCAATTACCTTATTCAACAAAAATCAAAAGATGATTTGAAACTTTGTTTAGGTGCTCTAGAAAACTATCATGTATCGATATCGATCCTCCGATTAATCCTATGGAACAGAGGGAAGAAATAAAGAAAGAAAAGAATGCAGTTGCAATCAGTAATAAAAATGCTTTGAAATCTCTATCCCTGAGCTCATATATGTCCATCCATCCAATGAATTGTGTTAAATGTGTTTGGTTGAAAGCGTATTTATACGATTTGGCGTGAAATGAAACGATATGACGTGTTTTTCCATTTTTTCTAACCGATGGAATTCACTCAACACGCTTTCGATCGAAAGAAGGTTTTTTCGGCTGAAAACCTTGGAAACCGTTCAGTTTTGATGGTTTTCATTAGATTTTAGTCTTTCGGCCGAAAGATTATATACATCTATATATCAAAAAACATTATTATAATTTTAATTAAAAAAAAAATAGTTTAGTTATGTAGATTTATGAGTAAACTGTAAATACCCATATATTCACCAAGTCATTATTATATTATACTTTGGACTATTTTTTATTAACAAATGATTTGACAAATTATCAGGAAAAGAAAAAATATTTATTTTTTCTTTATGTATACATAGCTACCCATTTTTCATATGAATAAGATAAAGTGGCTAATGTGATACCCGGGGACTTGAATTTTTAATTATTATTTTCATTTGAGAATTTTAATTATTTTTCCAAAATACAAATTGGTCTATTGACCAAATCCCAATTGTAAAACCTTATTATTTTATGAAAATAAACACATGTGGAAAAGGGTCATACATTGAAGAGTTGTTAAAGAGAGAGTTAGGAATCCAAAGGGGTTGGTCAAGTGGCAGGAGACAAGTTGTGGAGTTAACTCAACTTTAAAAAGACATGTTCCAAATTTATAGGAGAATCTGTGAACATGTGTAAAATTGAATATGACAGGTGGTCATTGAGGAGGAGGCTTAAGACAAGTGTCCTAAGTCCTAGGCAAACAAAAAGAGGTCATGAAAATGGAATGGGACGTCATTTTTAAGATGCTAATTGATAGTTCAATAAGGCTACACACAAAATGACTTGACACAGTAAATTTTCAAAGATTAACGCACAAAATTACTTGACAGAGTGAATTTTCAAAGATTACACACAACAAGATAGAACTCGAAATTTTGCAAGAGGCCACATAGGCATCTGTTGGATTTCGAACTCAATTCGGGGGTCACAGAGGCTGACATAGAATCTACTCTAAGGTTGGGAGGAACATGGTATTCAACGTGTGGTTTCCCCAAGTTCCAGGTTTTACTTCCTTATCATGAATATGTTTATCTGAATATTTACTGTGTTTTACTGTGTGGCCAAAATCATTAGTTATAAATCATAAATAATATTATTAAATTTAAATGTTTGTTATGAGATGATAGATGCATATCTTAAGTTTCATAAAAAAGAAAAAGTTATCATGATTCTAAATATAAGAACACAATTGTTTTCCTATTAGTAAATCAATAAAACTCATAGGGAAAACATAGTATTAAAACAAATATTATTAGATAGGAAACTTGTATTGAAGAGATACAGTTTCCACAAGATACAATGTATAAAATGAAAACGAAATCATTATGGATTAAACAAATTTCAACCGAGATACACACTGTATATATTTTGAAATGGAATTCATTATAGATTAAATAGACTCTAACCATATAAACTGAGGGAATCATTATAGATTAAACAAAGTCCAACAAGTCACACTATATATATATATTCAAAAGGGAATCATGATATATTTAACAGAGTTTAACAAGTAATAACTACTTATATCATTACAAGGAAACAATGTGAATAAATTGAGTTTAACAGAGAGATAAATAACGATTGTTTATAACTAAAAAGGAATGGTAAACAGAGTACACAACATTGTATAATGCAACAATCCTAAGTCATGGACTTTCTTGAATAATTATACAAAAAAAAAAATTGGATGACTAGCTCGTTCGAGTGTAATAATAGAGTGAACCCAAACTCAATTTCAACCTAGCCATCAGAGGTCGATATGTAGATGAACAACTTGCATATAAAAAATAAAGACCGAAACAGAAACTAAGCATACTATGTGATAATTTAAAATAAGAAACATTGTAAAAATAAATACACTTACGCAGTCATTGACCACAACCTCAAACCTGAATCCCTCGACGGGAAGGATTTAAATCGTGGAAGGTGATAGCCATTTTTATTCATAGTAAAGACCCGCAATTTTCAGAAATAGGGTTTCTTTTTTCATAAATGTAAGGGAAGATAAAACGTTTATTTAAGGGTTCAA
>ML806656.1:175922-196778 GCA_009831015.1 Picea engelmannii
ATTCCACCATAGAAAGAGGAGATAAGTATTTTCCGAAAGAATGGTTTTTAAAATGGAGATTTGTGAACTTTTTTAGATAATAAGTAGTTTTTTTAAAGAATGGATTAATATGGAGATTTATGAGTCCTTTAGTTTGAAAGGGCATCATGGAATTTGATTATATGACCACTGCAGAATAAGAGAGAAGTATTTTACTGTTGAGGAGTTTAGTATTTTTGATCCAGGTGGATATTGGTGGCCATCCACCTATTCCACTTGGACCCCCACCATTGCTTCTTTCAGTTTTTCAGTTTTCGCACAGTATTGATCCAGGTGGATATCGGTGGCCACCCACCTTTTCCAAATGGCTCAAAACGACTTTCTGGCAATTTTGGCAATTTACTATTTTTAGCAGGTTTTAACTTTCGGGGCCATTTTGAGGGTCCAAATGAAGTTTTTTTGAGATTGAGGTCTCAATGATAGCCAAGGGCGTGATTGAGCCTCCAAAATGAATATCCTCGACGATAACTTTCCAACGAGCTATCACATGCCCAAAACAGAGATCGTATGCAAAAGTTACGACCTCGGAAAGTTGATGTACTCACTTACCCAAACGGGGCCCACATGACTTTTGGCGCTTCATCTCCTAGGGTTAGGTTTTTGGATGTATAGGACTTTTGGCATTCCCTTTTATTGTAAAAAAAGGCCTTAAGAGCCTCATTGTAATCATCTTCTCACGGATGCGAGTAGCGTCCACATCTCTTCTCAGAGATAAGCTACTAGCGCCTAGCTAGTTTATTTTCCATTCCGTCTGTAAGCATATTTCAGTCATTTGTTATTATTGAAATGAAGTCTTATTTCTGCTGCATCTTTGTGTTTATGTGTATTTTTGTATTTCATTGTGTTCCTACATAAATCCGGATCAATTTTATTGATGTGTAAATATGATCAAATAACATCACCTGGGATGAGAATTTTTGAAGGATTTGGGACCTTATTGTTGGAGTTACTTCACACACACCTATGATTTATTTTTCCTAAGGTTTTTCCTTGTTTATTATTCATAATTAGTCATTATTCAGTCTCCTATATTTTAGGAGAGAATATTTCACATGAAGAATATTCTCTTTCAATTGACACTTCAGTTTGACTAGTTGAGTTGAGTTTAGATGTTGCATTGGTTTTGTCACCATGCAACATTGGGATCATCACCATGATAATTTGACATTTCCTTGGTATCATCACCAGAGTGGTGCATTAGCCTTGATTCCATAAGTTAAATCCTCACTACTCTCTGTTCAGTCAGTTAAGTGAAGACTAGTTGACTAGTTAACTCAACTAGGTGGCAGTTCACTCCCATAACTGCCTGAGAGACTAGACTAAGTGGAAGTTCACTCCCGTAACTATTGGTGTGTGTCCAGATCACTCTAGACCACCACTATGGAACACTTTTTATCCTCAAGTCGAACTCATTGATTTATACTGAGTATATCATGTGTAAATTATTCATTATTCACAACGGTTAATGAGAATTCTTCCATTCTTTCTCTCCTTCTTCTTCTTTCTCCAATTCTATCTGCAAATGTGTGTATTATTGTTTAGATAGATATATTATGTGTAGGTTCAACACATTTACATGGTATCAGAGCCGACTGACTGCTAAGAAAAATCTACACCAAATGTTTTGTTGGTACAAAATATTGAAGACAGCGGAAAGATGGAATTCCAAAAAGAATTCATCCTTACACCTTACAACTATTTTGCATGGAAGGAGAAAATATCCATACATCTCTGGTCCATAGGGTTGTACAGGTTAACCGTGAATATATATCCATATCCGAAATCAGCCATAGAAAATAAAAGTACTTAAATCGCATGGATGAGGCACTCAAAACAATTTGCAGTCTTATTTCTCCCGGTCTCATTTTTCATAGATCTTTCTGTAAGACTCCCAATGAAGCCTGGACCATATTGGAAGGGCTCTTTGGAAAATAGGATGAGATGATGGGACGTATGTTGGAGGTGGATCTTCTCACATTTGATCCAAACAGCTTTGAGAATATTCAAGATTTCTTTACAAAATTCAAAGATTTACTGTTGCAACTCAAAGCTTGCGGGGTTGATAAATCGAAGGAGGAGAAACAAATGGTTATCGCCATTCTCTCCAAGCTTGGTCCTTAATTCTCTTTATTTGTATCTACATTCCATATTGTCAAATTTTCCTCTAGAGCCACCTAGAATATGCCTTCTCTTGAGGACTTTATTGAATTCCTGACACAAGATCAAACCAAGCTCATCAACATGGGTGCAATCAAAGGTCCAACGGTGCATGCACTCACTATTCATGATGGCATCCACAAATATCAGAAATCTAAAAATAAAGATAATCAAAAATCTCATTCACATACAAAGAATGAAGGGTACACAAAACCCTTCACCGATGCCTCCCGATCCAAAGGAGAAAAGGAGATAAATCCACATACTTTCACAAAGGATTCCATTCAGAATCTGCATGCATGCAAAAATTAATAGATCTGAAGTCTCAAATACTTCATCAAAACAACCTTGGAGATTGCATCCCCAAGGGTGCAAAGAAGAAGAAGCCATAAGATCTGAATTCCAAGAAAGAAAATTCTAGCCATGCCTTGATTTCCATCAACTCATCTCTCGATGCTTGGATCGTATATTCAGGAGAATCACATCACATCGCTACCTTAGAAGTAGTCTATTCTTCATTGGATGCATGCAAAGGTCCTCCTATTCCGATGGGGGACAACTCTTCTATCGAAGTCACTGGAAAAGGAAGGATTGAACTCACCAATGGAAGCTTCATGAATGTGTTGCATGTTCCCAAACTTTATGTCAACCTTCTCTCCGTATATCAGATGAAACATTATGGCACCAGAAACAAATTCGTATTCACACCAAATTTCCTGGACATATACAACATGCAAACCAACTCCAGGGTTGCTATCGGTGAGGTAAATCATCAGTCTAGATTGTATACATTTTCTAAATTCATTGAACCCGATTCTGCTTTACTGCTTACTCATGCTGATGAAAGTAGTAGGATATGGTACGAAAGGTTTGTACATTTGAATTTCAGATACATGCAATATCTTAACAAGCATATATTAGTTGATGGTCTACCAAACATCCATTTCTCCAAGGGAGTATGTGAGGTATGTGTTCTTGGGAAACACCCTCAAGATAAATTCGACAAAGGAAAGTCTCAGCGAGCTTATGCACCTTTAGATACAATCCATAGTGACCTTATGGGTCCCTTTCTGCATCCATCCATCAGCAAAACGAGTTTTGTTCTCATTTTTGTTGATGATTTCTCACATTTTACTTGGATCTACATTCTCAAGCAAAAATCTGAGGTCTTTCAACACCTCAAAGATTTCAAATCTTTGGTTGAGACACAGTCTAGAAAGAAGATCAAAGTCCTATGAAATGATAATGGGGGAGAGTATGTGAATCATGAGATCCACAATATTTTCCATGAGGTAGGGATTCAGCTGCAACACACAGTTCCCTATACTCTGCAACAAAATGGAGTTGTTGAGCAGAAAAAAAAATCTCTAAAGGAGATGGCATCTTGCATGTTGCATGCAAGGTCACTACCACAGAGACTATGGGCCGGAGCACTTAACTATGAAACATACATCCAAAATAGATCTCCCCATAGATCTGTCAAGGATAAGACCCCCTATGAGGCTTGGAGTGGCCTCAAACCAGAAGTGATCCACTTTCGCATTTTTGGTTCACATGCATGAGCCCAGATTCCCTCTGAAAAGAGGAAGGCACTTGATCCACAGATCACTAAGTGAATTTTTGTTGGATACCCTGACGGTGTGAAGGGATATTGGCTTATTGATATTTCCTCAAGCCGTCTCATCATTGAGCGTAGTGTCCAATTCGAGGAAAGTGTCTCACATTTACCTCAGCAGCCACATGCAGACACCTTCACTCTTCCACCTGTTCGAGATTATGAGCATGCACATGCTAAATTATCTTCAGATGAGAGTTATGATTCTGAGAACTCAAATGATTCATATTCAGAGTCAGTACAGTCAGATGCAGAGTCAGAGCATCCAAATGCAGTAGCAGAGCCAGAGAAGAGGCCCAAGTGGGCACAAACTACTCTTCAGGATGCAGGGGATCTCATTGGTGAACCAACTGATACTAGGAGGACTCGATCTCATTTCGAGGAGCCTCCTATTGTACTGAATACCACCGAATCATTTCCCTCCAAGAATATTTCCTTCTTTCAATCTTTCGATCCACAGTCTTATGGTGAGGCTATTGGAAATCCCTTTTGGGAATCCGCCATGCAGGAGGAGTACAACTCTGTCCTCGAGAACCAGACTTGGGATCTGGTTCCCATTCCTTTTGGGAGGAAAATTTTCATATGCATATGGGTCTACAGGACCAAGAGTGCAGCGGATGGATAGATTAGCAAATACAAATCCAGGCTTGTTGCCAAAGGATTTCAGTAGGTTCATGGTATTGACTCTGATGAGACCTTCTCTCCAATAGCGAATATGGATTCCATACGATTAGCCCTTGTCATTGCGGTAGCCAAGGGATGGGAAGTCCATCATATGGACATGAAGAATGAATTTATTCACGGTGATCTCTCTAAGGACATCTACATGGAACAGCCCCAGGTATTTATGCAGGACTCGTCTTTGGTCTGTCGAATGAAGAAGTTACTTTATGGCCTCAAGTAGGCTCCGAGGGCATGGTATGTCAAGATGGACTCCTACTTGTTGTCACAGAACTTTGTACATTGTAAATCATACCTGAATGTCTGCATGCTCATGATGACTGATTCACTTCTACTTTTAGTTCTGTATGTCGATGATTTTTTTATCATCAGGTGCTCGACTTCAGCAATTGTTGCAGTCAAGAGGATTCTACATGACAAGTTTTTTATGACGGACATGGGTCCGCTACACTTCTTCCTTGGACTCGAGATCAGTTAGGGTTCATCAGGCATCAAACTGTCTCAGGCCAAGTATGCACGAGATCTCCTTGAGATATTTCACATGACAGACTGTAAGTCTGCTCCAACTCCTTTCCTATCAGGAGTTAAAATTGAGGATGGCGGGGAGACTCCACTAGTTGACAGCACACTGTATAGACAGCTAGTGGGGAGTTTTTTGTATCTCACACACTCCATACCAGACCTCTCCTATGCAGATGGCATAGTTTCCAGGTTCATGCAGGAGCTGCATGAGCTACATTGGAAAGCTGCAAAGCGTATCCTTTGATACATACAAGGAACCATCACCTTTGGGATTCATTATACAATAGACTCTACATTAGATCTCATCAGGTTTACTAATTTCGACTGGGTTGGCGATAGCATTGATCGCAAGTCCACATTTGGTTACTCACTCAGTCTTCGTTCTAGGCCTATCTGTTGGTCAAGCAAGAAGCAAGCTCCCATTACTCTATCTTCAGCCGAGTCAAAGTACAAAGGGGTAGTTAACATAACCATTCAGGCTATCTGGATACAACATTTTCTCACTGAGTTGGGCATTTAGTTTCATCGGTCGATCGTCATCTAGTGTGACAACCAGAGCACTCTAAAGTTCTACAGAGATCCATTTCAGAGGCAGTGGACAAAGCACATCGAGATCCACATGCACTACATTCAGGACTTAGTACACGAGGGGATGATCGACTTATAGTTTTATCCTTCATGAGAACAGACGACAGACATCTTCACCAAGACCTTCACTGAGCAGAAGCTCCATTCTCTGTGAATTCATCTTGGAGTGAAGGACACAGTTTCCTACTAACTGTAGTTCTTCTTTTTACATACATTGTACCTTGAGGTTGGGTTTTTCCCATGAGGTTTTCCCTCTTTCCTCACTTTATTCTCAATGTTTTTTTTGTACTTGGGTACCTAACATGGCCTCGTTGTCGGGACCCAACTTTTATTTTCACCATAGTGATGTTCAGGGGGGGTGTTGGAGTTACTTCACACACACCTAGGATTTATTTTTCCTAAGGTTTTTCCTTGTTAATTAGTCATAATTAGTCATTATCTAGTCTCCTATATTTTAGGAGAGAATATTTCACTTGGAGAATATTCTCTTTCAGTTGACACTTCAGTTTGACTAGTTGAGTTGAGTTTAGATGTTGCATTGGTTTTGTCACCATGCAACATTGGGATCATCACCATGCTAATTAGACCTTTCCTTGGTATCATGACGCAGCCCCCCCTCAACCCAGGGGTCGGAAGGTCCATGTCAATAGGATATTTCCTTTACCACTGGCCCGAAGAGCTCTCAACAACCGCTCTTCTATTTCTCTTTCGAGAAATATGCACCCACAACTAACTCCAAAAAATTTCCCCCTTTATACCTCGGGAGGTTGGACTTCGCACCTACACAGATCCGGTGGTCAAGCACCTTGTCTTCGATCTCCGAAACCTGAAAACAGTCAATGATGACCTTTCTTCTTCCCCCTTCGAACTTCCCCCTATCATGATTTTGGCAGTCGCGGTGTCAAACTCTTCATTATGTGATTCCCAAAACCTGATTTGTCGAAATGCCGATATGTCCACAAGGTTGACTTTTCAACGCCCCTTTACTTCTGTTGGGACTTCGGACTTCGCAATATCGTGAATCCTAATGCAAGGGACTCGGATATTTACCCCACGAAAACCCGAAATGGTCAACTGAGTTTGACTCCGTATCGATAGTGCGCCACCTATCCACCTTGCTGACCTCTGTGGTCACACACAATCCTATCGACCCTTCACGGCTTCGTGCTTCGCGATTTCGTGTTCTTTGATACCAAGTTTTTGACCCTTCCACTCACGAAATCCCGATGGACAATTTCACGAGTGATCCAACGGCCCTGGCTGACTTGGATCGATGGCTCTACTCCTCCCGAGCTTAGAACCTTTCGAAGCACTCGTTGTAACTTCCCTGCTCCTTCGTGAGATCTGACGACTCACGGGAC
Organism: Picea engelmannii; assembly: GCA_009831015.1. Lineage (NCBI taxonomy): Eukaryota > Viridiplantae > Streptophyta > Pinopsida > Pinales > Pinaceae > Picea > Picea engelmannii. The sequence goes on from ML806656.1 coordinate 182,886, forward strand.
TTCACGAATTATCCACAGATAATTTTGACCGTCCGTCTCTTTCCCTGAAAACTTTTGCGCGAACTAAGCAAAGTGTCTCTCTCCATGGAACTCGTCCTCCTATGGTCTGACGTCGCTACGCCTTCCTTCAAACTCTCAAGGTATTTTTCCTCGTGCCTTCCTTTAACTCCTTCGAAGGTCTAATTCCTTCTGAGCTTTCTCCAACTTTGAGCCTTTCTGAAAACTCTTGCACGCACTCCTTGCGGTAGACTTTCAAACACTTTCAAGTGCTTGACTCCCTTCGACTCTGCACACACCTGCAGCAGCAGTCTCTCAATACTTCACTCAGGTTCGCAACCATGAGACTTTACTCGGCCTGCACACTCCTTGCATGACTCCTGTGCCTAACTACACTTTTGAGTGAATGAGAACCAAAGCTACCCTATCTAAGTTTTCAAAGACAAACCTCTGAACCCTTTGTTGACGCACTCCTTGCGGACAATTCAACTGCACTCCTTGCAGGAACTCTTGCTCAGATAGAGAAACAATTGAAACTCATTCATTTTCCCTTTCCTCTCAGATTTCAAACATTCAACAAGAAATCATTCATACATAACATAAAAGAAAATGTACAGTACAAAAGGTAAAATAGCCATGAGAATAACATTCAATATACATACACAGAGAACAAACACGACGCCATGAATTTGAATCAAAGATTTCTCTAATAATTCAAATCTTTGTACATGGGGTGTTTTCACACAACTCTCTCTGCTCTCTCTCTCTCTATGCTCTTCATCATCTATTCATGCTCATAATAATCATACAATACACAATGAGGGTGTCTATATCCCGTTTCCCTCTTGCACTCTAAAACTGTCTAATCTACACATTCAATTCTACCTACTTGCATTAACTACCATAAATGCCTTCTATCTACTAAGGACGAGAGCATATCACTCAACGTCCAGTTACATTATACAAGGTCGATCCTTCTTAATGGCTTCATTAATATGTTAATATATTTTCAAAATTTGTGTTGGGCGCTTTTCCAGCTGTCTTTTGCTTCTGCGCTGGCTCGCTTGAGATGCTCCCGCATCATACTCCCTTGCTTGAAAATTTTCATGGGCTCCTGTCGATGAGCTCACGCACGGTTTGTCCATGCTTCTGGATTTCTGCTTCATTCTCCCAACTGGCATCTTCAACTGGATGGCCCTTCCATTTGACCAAATATTCAAATTATTGCTTCCGCCTGGTTTTCTTGCTGACCCTTTTGTCCAGTATGCGCTCCATCTGTGGCTTTTCTGCAATTGGCATCTGCTTTGTCCATGGGATCATTGGATTCTCATTTCCTGTCCCTACTTCCTCATCTTTATATGGGTACAAATCTGAGATATTGAATATCAGAGAAATTCTAATCCCATCAGGTAATTCAATCTCGTAAGCATTTGCCCCAAATTTCTTCAAGACCTCACATGGTCTGATTTTCTTCATCTTTAGCTTATTATATGTTCCTCTCGGGAACCTTTCCTTTCTCAAATGTGCTAGAATTAAATAACCAGCCTTAAATTGAAGTTGTCTTCTATGTTGATCTGCTCTACGCTTATATTCCTGGCTTGAATTCTGCAATCGCTCCTTCACCTGGTTGTGAAGTTCTTTCATCACCTCTGTGAATTCTTCTGCACTAGCACTCCTAGTTTCATTTTTTTTCTGAATCTCTCAGCTCAGAAATTCTTCTTGGCTGCATGCCATAGACAATCTGAAATGGACTTTGCCCTATGATTCTGTTAACTGAGTCATTATAAGCAAACTCTACCTGTGGTAATATGTTGTCCCACTAGCTATGGTGTTTTGTCACCAGGCTTCTCAGCAAGTCTCCCAGACTTTTGTTCACCACTTATGTCTGTCCATCCATCTGAGGATGATAAGCTGAACTAAATGACAAGTTAGTTCCCAGCTTCTTCCATAAGGTCCTCCATAAGTGTCCTATGAACTTGGTGTCTCGATCCAAAACTATACTCCTTGGCAAGCCATGAAGTCGAATGACTTCTTTGAAAAACAGATTCACAATGTGAGTTGCGTCACTGGTCTTCTGACATAGAATGAAGTGTGCCATCTTGGAAAATCTATCCACCACCACAAATATTGATTCAAAACCTCTTTTTGTTCTTGGAAACCCCAATATGAAATCCATGCTAATTTCATCCCATGGCCTCTCAGGTATTGGCAATGGTTGATAAAACCCTGCATTATGTTTCCTTCCCTTCGAATGATGGAAAATTCTACATATGTCCATGAATCTCTTGACGTATACTCGCATTCCCATCCAAAAATATGACTCATTCAACTTTGCAAATGTCTTGTCATGACCAAAGTGTCCTGCCAATCCTCCACTGTGTTTCTCCTTTAGCAAATTCTCCCTCATGGAACATTTCAAAATACACAACTGATTACCTTTGAACGGTAATCCTTCCTGGATCATGTATTCTACCCATTGGCTTCTATCCCTGAGAATTGGATTCTCTGCTGCTTCATATGCCTCCTTAAAATCTGGATCATCCTTGGACATCTCCCTGAGATCATCAAAATCCAATGTTTTGACTTTGAACTCCTGCAATAGCAAACACTTCCTTCTCAAAGCATCAACAACTTTGTTAGCAGTACCAGAAATATGTTTAATCACAAAAGTGAAATTCTACATGTACTCAACCCATTTAACATGTCTCTGATTCAACTTTTCCTATTGAGTCACAAACTGCAGTGCATGATTGTCACTGTATAAGACAAACCCCTTCGGGATCAAGTAGTGTCTCCATTTCTTCAGTGCATGTATAATAGCATAAAACTCTTTATCATACGTGGAGTATTTTACTTTCACTTCATGCAGCTTCTCACTAAAGTATGCTATTGGCCTGTCTTCCTGACTCAAGACTGCCCCTATTGCAAATCCACTTGCATCGCATTTCACCTGAAATGTCTTTTGGAAATCCAGCAACCCCAGAATTGGTTGTTCCGTAATCTTCCTCTTCAATAGATTAAAACTCTTCTCAGCCTCTTCAGTCCAATGAAAAGACTTGTGTCTTTTCTTCAGTCCATCATCGGTGCACTAATTCCACTGAAATTCCTAATGAATTTTTGGTAGAAACTAGCCAATCCGTGAAAACTTCTCACCTCAAAGGTATACTTCGGTGATGGCCAATTCTTGATTACCTCCACCTTATCTGGATCCATCCTCAACTCATATGCAGAAATAACAAATCCAAAGTAAATGAGCTCTGTCTTCATGAATGAGGATTTATTCGTGTTTATCAACAACTTCTCCTACTGTAACCTCTGCATCACTGTAGCCAAATGTTTCAGATGCTCTGCCATTGTTTTACTGAAAACCAATATGTCATCCAGATATACGATAACAAACTTTCTGATGAACTCCCTCAGGACTTCATTCATCAACCTCATGAAGGTACTCGGTGCATTCGTTAAGCCAAACGGCATAAAAAGCCATTCATACAACCCTTCGTTGGTTTTCAATGTTGTCTTCCACTCATCACCCTCTCTCATGCATATTTGATGATAACCGCTTTTCAAATCAATCTTTGAAAAATACTTTGCTCGACTCAAGCAATCCATCAGATCATCCATCCTTGGCAATGAAAATCTGTACCTGATGGTTATCTTGTTAATCGCCCTTCAGTCAGTACACATCCTCCAGCCTCTGTCTTTCTTTGGACTGAGTACTGTTGGAACAACACATGGATTCAAGCTTTCTTTGACCAATCCTTTGTCCAATAAATCCTGGACTTTCCTTTTAACCTCTTCATTCTCCTATGGCGTCAATATATACACATATTTGTTTGGCAAACTGGCTCCAGGTATGAGATCAATATGATGACTGACACTTCTGATCGGTGGCAACGAATGAGGTAGTTCATCCACTAGTATGTCAGTGAACTCTTCCAGCAGTTCCTGAACCTCTTCTGGTAAATCGTCTACTCTTGTGCTGGTCAAAACAATCTTCGGTTTCTTGACCACAATGAATTACGGTTCTTCCTTCTTCTTCACCTCTGTAAGAATTTCCTTCCCACTCATGAGAAGTACAGTGTTACTTTCTTCCGGTTTCACCTCCTTATCCTTGATTGGAAGCAACATGTGAGTCCTCCCATTCTTCTCTAGGGTGTATGTGTTCATTCTCCCATCATGAATCACATTCCTGTCATATTGCCATGGTCTACCCAGCAATATATGACAAACATCCATAGGAACGACATCACAGAGTATCTTATCATTATATCCTCCTATCTTAAATTCAACTAAACATTGTTTAGTGATAGTTACCTGATGTCCTTTTTGTAGCCACGAAACTTTGTATGGGCTTGGATGAACAATCATCTCCAGCTCCATATTTTCTACCATCTCTATAGAAACGAGATTATCTATGCTACCACTGTCCAAAATGACCTTTCATACCCTGTCCTTGGTCTTGCAAGTAGTCCGGAAAAGTCTGGTTCTTTGGACTGAACTCTCCACCTCCTTCTCTGGTGTCAAAAGAATGTTTCGCATCATCAACGATCCTCCACCTTCAGCATCTTCTACCTCAACATCTCGCCTCTGTGCTTCGACGATGTGAGTTTCTCCTCCTTCTTTTTTTTTATCTGGACACTCATAAGACTTGTGCCCATTCTTTCCACATGTGAAGCATGTTATTACAACACCTCTTCCTCTTCCTCTACCTCTAGTACGAGGAAAAGTATTTGTATCAACATAATCTCCTCTCTGTTCAGTATGTTGCCCTCTCTGTTCAGCATATTGCCCTCGTTATGAGCTTCCACCTCTCTCAATTTGAGTCTGAGGTTTCTTCCAGTCCTCCTTGGGCTTTTGATATTTATCTTGGGAAACTGATTTGCCTTTGGGCTGACTTCTACCTCGGCCTCTTTGACCCTGCTTTTGACTCATCTTCTCTTCTTCTTTTAGAGCCATTTGATAAGCATATTCCACCGTTCGGATGGTTACCATGCTCATCTCATCCTGGATGTTGTATCTCGGGCCATTCATGTATCTGGAAACTTTCTCATCATCGCTTTCCCGATGACCTTCCCTGATGTTCAACTTGTAGAATTCTTCAGTGTATTCTTTCACTATCATCAGCTTCTGTCTCAGGTTCTGCATTCTCCTGAACAGATAAATTTGATAATCCCTAGGGATGAATTTCACCTTCATCTTCACGATCATTTTGTCCCATCTTTTGATCTTCTACTTGCCTTTGCAGCGTCTGTCATCTTGTAGTTCATCCCACCACAATGCTGCATGTCCCTTTAATATTGTGACAGCATGCTTAACTTTCTTGTCCTCTTCGACATCTTCATAGTCAAAGTATGTGTCTAGAGCTCTAATCTAGTCTAGAAGCTCCTCTACATCCAGATTTCCCTCATAAACTGGAATGTCCATTTTCACTCTTGCACCCATTCTTGCAATATCTCTAATCGAATGTTCGTTTGTTGCATCTTCGACTGTAACTTCTTCTTCTTGTTCAGCCTCAATTTCACTCTCGGAATCACTAAGATCCCCAGCACTGACTGTGTGTCTCTGTGCTATCTCCATATCCTCAATTCTAGCACATAAATCATGCATTTCTTTTTCCATAACTGGATCAGTCATCTGCCTACCTCTTCTTCTCAGCATTTCCCTATCCTCTGGTGGATCGGGTGTTTGCTTGTCCCTTCTCCTTGGTGGCATGGTGAATTTTTATTTTTCTCTGCTACAGAAAGAAAAGAACCTTTCTGTTCTCTGATACCAAACGTGATGCAGACCCCCTCAACCCGTGGATCGGAAGGTCCATGTCAACAGGATCTTTCGTTTACCACTGGCCCGAAGAGATCTCAACAACCTCTCTTCTATTTCCCTTTTGGGAAATCTGCACCCACAACTAACTCCAAAAAATTCCCCCCTTTATACCTCGGGAAGTCGGACTTCACACCTACGCGGATCTAGTGGTCAAGTGCCTTGTCTCTGATCTCTGAAACCCAAAAATAGTCAACGCTGACCTTTCTTTTTCCCCCTTCAGACTTCCCCCTATCGAGATTTCGACGGTCGCGGTGTCAAACTCTTCATTTCGCGATTCCCAAAACCAATTTGTTGAAATGTCGATACGTCCGCAAGGTCGACATTTCGATGCCCCTTTACTTCTGTTGGGACTTCAGACTTCACAATATCGCGAATCCTAATGCAAAGGACTTAGATATTTACCCCACGAAAACCTGAAATGGTTGATGGAGTTTGACTCTGTGTCGATAGTTCGCCACCTATCCGCCTCACTGACCTTTGTGGTCCCACACAATCCTATCGACCCTTCACAGCTTTGTGCTTCACGATTTTGTGTTTTTTGATACCAAGTTTTCGACCCTTCCACTCACGAAATCTCGATAGACGATTTCACGAGTGATCCAACGGCCCTGGCTGACTTGGATCGATGGCTCTACTCCTCTTGATCTTAGAACCTTTCGAAGCACTCGTTGTAACTTCCCTTCTCCTTCGTGAGATATGACGACTCACGGGACTTCGCGGATTCTCCACAGAGAATTTCGACCGTCCATCTCTTTCTTTGAGAACTTCTGCGCGAACTAAGTAAAGTGTCTCTCTCCATGGAACTCATCCTCCTGTGGTCCGACGTCGCTACACATTCCTTCAAACTCTCAAGGTATTTGGCCTCATGCCTTCCTTCGAATCCTTCGAAGGTCTAATTCCTTCTGAGCTTTCTCCAACTTTGAGCCTTTCTGAAAACTCTTGCATGCACTCCTTGCGGCAAACTTTCAAACACTTTCAAGTGCTTGACTCCCTTCGACTCTGCGCACACCTGCAGCAGCAGTCTCTCAATACTTCACTCAGGTTCGCAACCCTGAGACTTTACTCGGCCTACACACTCCTTGCACGACTCCTGTGCCTAACTACACTTCTGAGTGAATGAGAACCAAAGCTACCCTATCTAAGTTTTTAGAGACAAACCTCTAAACCCTTTGTCGACGCACTCCTTGTGGACAAATCAACTGCACTTCTTGCAAGAACTCTTTCTCAAATAGAGAAACAATTGTTACTCATTCATTTTCCCTTTCCTCTCAGATTTCAAACATTCAACAAGAAATCATTCATACATAGCATAAAATCAAGTGTACAGTAGAGAAGGTAAAATAGCCATGAGCATAACATTCAATATAGATACACACAGAACAAACACGATGCCATGAATTTGAATCAAATCTTTCTCTAATAATTTAAATCTCTTTACATGGGGTGTTTTCACACAGCTCTCTCTGCTCTCTCTCTATGCTCTTCGTCATCTATTCATGCTCATAATAATCATACAATACACAATGAGGGTGTTTATATCCTGTTTCCCTCTTGCGCTCTAAAACTGTCTAATCTACACATTCAATTCTACCTACTTGCACTAACTACCATAAATTCCTTCTATCTACTAAGGATGAGAGTGGATTTCTCAAGGTCTGGTTACATTATACAAGGTTGTTCATTCTTAATGGCTTCATTAATATGTTAAGATATTTTCAAAATTTGTGTTGGGTGCTTTTCCAGCTGTGTTTTGCTTCCGTGCTAGTTCGCTTGAGATGCTCCTGCATCATATCATCACTAGAGTGGTGCATTAGCCTTGATTCCCTAAATTAACTTCTCACTACTCTTTGTTCAGTTAGTTAACTGAATACTAGTTAACTAGTTAACTCAACTAGGTGGCAGTTCACTCCCGTAACTACCTGAGAGACTAGACTAGGTGGCAGTTCACTCTCGTAACTATTGGTGTGTGTCCAGAACACTCTAGACCACCACTATGGTGCATTGGTTATCCTCAAGTCGAACTCATTGAGTTATACAGAGTATATCATGTGTAAATTATTCATTATTCACAACAGTTGATGAGAATTCTTCCATTCTTTCTCTCCTTCTTCTTCTTTCTCCAATTCTCTTTGCAAATGTGTGTATTATTGTTTAGCTAGATCTATTTTGTGAAGGTTCAACACATTTACACTTATCCACAAGGAGAATTTCACCTGAAGGATTTGGGACTTTATCCACAAGGAGATAAGTTTTTCAATGGAAGAATGACTTAATATGGAGATTTATGAATTTTATTCATACACATTTCTATATTGATTTTCAGATTATTATCTAACTCTAACTCACAATTTGTTTTACCAAGAACACAATAACATCACCTGGAATGAGAAATCCACCTGAAGGATTTGGGACCTTATCCACAAGGAGAATTTCACCTGAAGGATTTGGGACTTTATCTACAAGGAGATAAGTATTTCATTCGAATTATCTAACTCTAACTCACAATTTTTTTTACCAAGAACATAATTTTTCTCTTTAAATTTTTTTAAGATTTTAGATAAGATTTACAAATTGTTTAAATCATGTACTCTTAATTGGAGAGTAACTATCTTAAATCTATTTAAATGTGGTTGGGTATGTTATTATTTTTTATTGCTTATTTAATATTTAGTTACAGTATATATGTTAATATGTGTTATTTTTTTTATTATTATTGTTTTTTATTGTTAGAGATGTCTAAATTATATTTGGTGGAAAATTTGCTTACAATATATTTTGTGGGAAAGATTATGTTGGAGGATGAGGCTTAACTATTTTGGTATGTATTTCAATTTTGTTTTAATCACAATTTTTGAATTCTATATTATTTTGCATGTTTGAATTGTAAATTTTTAATTTTTGAATTTTGTTTTTTTTGCAGGTTTGAATTGCAGGCATGAAGTGATCTATCTTTAAGCAATGGCTTAGAGTCCAGAATTTTGGTGTTAAATGTCTTATTTTTTGTTATCATCCTAAAATGGATGTGGAACTTATGTATTTTATAGTGTAACTATTGAGACTTTGATTATATATATATCATAATTTTGGACTTCAAAATAGAAATTTATTGTCTTATATTTGATTCCTCAAAGTTGATGAAAAAAAAGTGGCAAAGTTAACTAGTAATGAAGTAATGTTTTGTATATTCTTATTTTTACAATGCATTAAATTAAACATCAAACTCTTAAATACTTTTATGCATTTTTTAACTTTTATATATAGACACACATGTGCACATCCCTTGATGGATTATATTCATGGATTAGCACCATTTTCCACCCTTCAACAACTTGTTCAGTGGATTCAAATCGATCGGCATGAGGGTTCATTTGATACCTTCGAAGTGCTCGTTTTATACATGCCCCTGCATCGTCGTGCTCTCATTTTTCATGACCAGTCTCAAAAAAATTCCAACAATGTGTAATGTTTAAGTTTTTATTAAGACAGAATAACCAATAGAATGATCGTGAAGATTTGAACTGATCTAGACACCCATCTAACCATATCCAATGTCGATCAAAGTGATTTCACATTCTTTCAATGAATCATAAAATTTATCAAAACAATGTTGTACATAATGTGTGTCATGTGCTCGATCATCACTTATATAAAAGTGATATTCTTTAATAACATGTCAATTGTCGTTGGTGCTTTCTATGTTATCAAGAATCCATTGAGCATGTCTATATAGAAAGTGGACATATATCGTGACTTGATTAGAATGATAATATTCACTATGTATTTGTTTTTGTGCAGTGAATCTGTAATTCTCTGCAAAATCAACTACAGACAAAATTGTCCCTGGTGGAAACACTTCACGGGATTTTTTGAATTGTATATCTTTCCATCGAGCTCTATGTGAATGCTTGGTGTATTTATAAATTTCTTCCCCAAACTTCTTCAAAAAATCTATCACACATATTTTATCTACCTTCAAATCAATCCTTTTGGAAATAACATTTGAAGAATTTGGAGTCGTGTTGTTGATATATTCATATCTCTTCCAATTGAATCTTATATTAGAAAATGATTTATCATTCATATCAATATGATACTTTGAATGAAACAAACTTAAATTTCCACAACGATCACATTTATTTCCACCAACACATTTTTTTTTGTAAAATACATCATCATATTCTCTTTCACATAGAATTTCAGTTATAAAAACACGGAATGTGGAAGGAGGAGGTGAACTTGGCCATAAAGTTTTACCAAAATCCAAAAAAAATTTGTAATACAACTAAAATTCCACATGATAACGACAACAACAAGTGTCACGAATAGTGATGGGTCTAACAAACCATGGTTTTTGTTGCACAAATGTATTGATGGAAATTTTAACTTCTTTGTTATCTTCTTTGAACTTATTGAACAATTCTATTTGTGTCATTGGAAATATATGTTTTGGATGTTATTCATATTTTTTTCGCGCTATTCTTCGTCACAAGACATCCCTTGTATGTGGTGAAACACGAGATTCCTCCAACCAACAATTACGGGTCAATTCTTTAACATTTTCTGCAAGTCCATCTTTGTAGGGTTGTCTAGAAATCACTGTCCAACAAACGAGTTCATCATTTGCATTTATTTGCAATCGAAATTTTCTATGTTTGTGCAATGTTTTTCTTGACGTTCCCATTGTTTTTTCCATGTGTCTTTTCAAACAATATTTTATATTAATAGATGAAACAATTGTTGTTTGTATCACTCTACGTGCAACATGAACATCTTATCTTCGAGATTTTCCAAAAGCTTTTAATACACTAGTTATATTGTTAAAATCATTGTGTTTCACCTTTGTATCATTTGTCGACTTTTGAATACCCAATAATGATGTAGCTTCTTTTAACTTTCTTGACTTCATTAGACAGAGTAAAAGTTGAGCTTGTCCTGTTACTGATTCATCTTTGGAAAAAGTATTACACATACTCTTAATTCGATATCTTATATAATGGTTAGCTTTTTTCTTCCCAAATTTGTCAGTATCAACATTTTATAATATTTCATCATCAATGTTGATAGATTCTCCTGCATATTTCAATTTAAAGTTTATATTAAAAATTATAACCCGAACACAATTTCACCAAATTATATATACTTGAGTGTTCATCGTGTATTATCTAAATTTATGTACATACCTATAGGTGATTCGTCTTCTGCTTCAATTTCGGTTTCAACGTCTTCTGCTTCAATTTCAATCTCAACGCCTTCTGCTTCAATTTTGGTTTCAATGTCTTCTTCGACATTATGAGACAAATCTATTTATGTATTTTGAAAAACATCAAATTGTAATTACAATCAATTATATTATTTACAATATTTTAAATTTGAATTCTATACTTTGAATTTTGTACTTTCTTAATACAGTCCCAATGTGTGTTGTGTGCTCGATCATCATATGTGCAGGCATACCTAGTTGAACTTATTCTTGTTTAAAATCTCTATTGACATTATCATCGCTTCTTTCTTCAATATTTGCACGTTTTCATTTCTTTCTCCAATAATGCTCTTTCCTTTGTTCGTTTTGGCGAGTATCATCTTGAGTGCGATCAAATTTTCTGTTATGCAAACTTTTGTTTCCCATGAATTTTATAGTTATCTGTAAAATATATGTTCAACAAAGAGTTCACCTTGAAAAAATGCTCAACATTTATCTTTCAACATATAAATTGTTACTCCAATAAAAACTTAAACAAACATCAATTACCTTATTCAACAAAAATCAAAAGATGATTTGAAACTTTGTTTAGGTGCTCTAGAAAACTATCATGTATCGATATCGATCCTCCGATTAATCCTATGGAACAGAGGGAAGAAATAAAGAAAGAAAAGAATGCAGTTGCAATCAGTAATAAAAATGCTTTGAAATCTCTATCCCTGAGCTCATATATGTCCATCCATCCAATGAATTGTGTTAAATGTGTTTGGTTGAAAGCGTATTTATACGATTTGGCGTGAAATGAAACGATATGACGTGTTTTTCCATTTTTTCTAACCGATGGAATTCACTCAACACGCTTTCGATCGAAAGAAGGTTTTTTCGGCTGAAAACCTTGGAAACCGTTCAGTTTTGATGGTTTTCATTAGATTTTAGTCTTTCGGCCGAAAGATTATATACATCTATATATCAAAAAACATTATTATAATTTTAATTAAAAAAAAAATAGTTTAGTTATGTAGATTTATGAGTAAACTGTAAATACCCATATATTCACCAAGTCATTATTATATTATACTTTGGACTATTTTTTATTAACAAATGATTTGACAAATTATCAGGAAAAGAAAAAATATTTATTTTTTCTTTATGTATACATAGCTACCCATTTTTCATATGAATAAGATAAAGTGGCTAATGTGATACCCGGGGACTTGAATTTTTAATTATTATTTTCATTTGAGAATTTTAATTATTTTTCCAAAATACAAATTGGTCTATTGACCAAATCCCAATTGTAAAACCTTATTATTTTATGAAAATAAACACATGTGGAAAAGGGTCATACATTGAAGAGTTGTTAAAGAGAGAGTTAGGAATCCAAAGGGGTTGGTCAAGTGGCAGGAGACAAGTTGTGGAGTTAACTCAACTTTAAAAAGACATGTTCCAAATTTATAGGAGAATCTGTGAACATGTGTAAAATTGAATATGACAGGTGGTCATTGAGGAGGAGGCTTAAGACAAGTGTCCTAAGTCCTAGGCAAACAAAAAGAGGTCATGAAAATGGAATGGGACGTCATTTTTAAGATGCTAATTGATAGTTCAATAAGGCTACACACAAAATGACTTGACACAGTAAATTTTCAAAGATTAACGCACAAAATTACTTGACAGAGTGAATTTTCAAAGATTACACACAACAAGATAGAACTCGAAATTTTGCAAGAGGCCACATAGGCATCTGTTGGATTTCGAACTCAATTCGGGGGTCACAGAGGCTGACATAGAATCTACTCTAAGGTTGGGAGGAACATGGTATTCAACGTGTGGTTTCCCCAAGTTCCAGGTTTTACTTCCTTATCATGAATATGTTTATCTGAATATTTACTGTGTTTTACTGTGTGGCCAAAATCATTAGTTATAAATCATAAATAATATTATTAAATTTAAATGTTTGTTATGAGATGATAGATGCATATCTTAAGTTTCATAAAAAAGAAAAAGTTATCATGATTCTAAATATAAGAACACAATTGTTTTCCTATTAGTAAATCAATAAAACTCATAGGGAAAACATAGTATTAAAACAAATATTATTAGATAGGAAACTTGTATTGAAGAGATACAGTTTCCACAAGATACAATGTATAAAATGAAAACGAAATCATTATGGATTAAACAAATTTCAACCGAGATACACACTGTATATATTTTGAAATGGAATTCATTATAGATTAAATAGACTCTAACCATATAAACTGAGGGAATCATTATAGATTAAACAAAGTCCAACAAGTCACACTATATATATATATTCAAAAGGGAATCATGATATATTTAACAGAGTTTAACAAGTAATAACTACTTATATCATTACAAGGAAACAATGTGAATAAATTGAGTTTAACAGAGAGATAAATAACGATTGTTTATAACTAAAAAGGAATGGTAAACAGAGTACACAACATTGTATAATGCAACAATCCTAAGTCATGGACTTTCTTGAATAATTATACAAAAAAAAAAATTGGATGACTAGCTCGTTCGAGTGTAATAATAGAGTGAACCCAAACTCAATTTCAACCTAGCCATCAGAGGTCGATATGTAGATGAACAACTTGCATATAAAAAATAAAGACCGAAACAGAAACTAAGCATACTATGTGATAATTTAAAATAAGAAACATTGTAAAAATAAATACACTTACGCAGTCATTGACCACAACCTCAAACCTGAATCCCTCGACGGGAAGGATTTAAATCGTGGAAGGTGATAGCCATTTTTATTCATAGTAAAGACCCGCAATTTTCAGAAATAGGGTTTCTTTTTTCATAAATGTAAGGGAAGATAAAACGTTTATTTAAGGGTTCAA
>ML806657.1:0-20463 GCA_009831015.1 Picea engelmannii
GCTTCTTTAACTTTTAGAGGTCCATATCAACCATTATGGTTCACCCAAAATTTTGAAATTATATTGGTTATTGAATTTCAAACTCATCAACCATGTTTTATCTTATAAGGCTCATTTTAGCCAAAATTTTCCTCTAATGATGAGTTTTGAGAGCTAGAGTTCTCGTTTTGAGGTTACATTTATCATCAAATCAGTGACTATGTTTAAGGTTAGGGTTAGTATTTTTGCATTACTTAACTCCTTATTAAGTTTAGGGTTTTGGACCCTCTAGAATCTTCTTGAAAGTACATAGATGACTAGCTCCACATGTGTGAGTAATGGGATTTGACATGGCATTCCCTCAATACCATGGTAGTCAACAACATAGGTCAACTTATGGGAAGCATAAACTCCTTATATGAACTTTGCTTGAGGTAATCTTTGTACCGTTGGAAAGATATTGATGTATAGAATGGCATCAAGAGATTGTGAACTATGTCTACATATTTGTTACGGTGTTGTCTAATTGTTCTATGTTTTTGTCCTTTTTGTCGGAATCGAACAACATAAATATGCACAAAATCACAATTTTCTCTTGTTTAAATTGCATTTTTTAATGCAGAAATGGATTCAGCGTGTTGAAAAACCTCTGGGGCACTCGAATTACCTAGAATTAACCACTCAAATATGTAGATACAACAATTTACGGCCGGATTTCGAGCAAATATCACCAAAAAATATCCCCAAAAAAGGGCCAAAACGTAGAACATTTAGACTACGACATTTTTAACCTCAAAAAATGTCATTCCCCAAACAAGCTCTAGAAGTTTCTAGACCCCAAATCACCAAAATAGGGCCTATCCATGGGCCCTACAAGTCAATAACTCCAATTTTTCCACTCAAAAAGTACCAAAATAGATTATAAAATATATATGATCCATTTTGGATCACACCTCCCCATTTTTGGAGGCTTTCTATCCCAAATATTCCAATGACGGAGGTGACGAAAGTTTTCTTTCACTCCATAAAGTACCATTTGGCCTTGCTTGGAATTTTTTCTTTCAACCCAACTTGTGAAAGTTCATACTACCCTCATCTATTAGTTCTGGACTTCTTCTACAAAACTATATTTTCTACAAACTCTACTTTATCTTTTGGTATTGGTTCCTCTATGGTAGGTAAGACTCACCCATCATTTTCCCAATCTAACATAGAAGGCTCTTAGAGTTTTAGATTTCCACATTCACTATTGAGTAAATGTACATGTATGGAGGTAGACTAAGTTTATAGGAATTACCATCTACCTATTCCAAAACTTCACAAGGACCATATCCCAAAGCCTTAATCTTCTTATGGAGACCCTATAGCCTTTATTTGTTTATATGAAACTAGAATTAATCTCCTAACTTGAATCTCTTCTAAATTTTGTGTTGATAATTCCAAGCCTTGTACTTTTTGTAGATTCTAACCCTGTACAATATCTACTGCAAATAGATATTCAGAAAAAGAACAGAAAAGATACAATGGCAAATACAAACATTACACAGAGATTTTTCCCCTGGAAACCCAAACTGGGAAAACCAGCAAATTCTATATTCATTCATATGTTATACATTGTTTACAATACAATATACATATAGGAGCCAGCGGCATCCAAAACCCTAACCCAGTGACCTGGATTAGTCCAAAACCCTAATTCCTTAACCGAAAATAGAAAACCATCAGCAAAAACCATGTGCCGAAAAACCACCTAAATACATGACATGTTTCCCGAGGTGGGTGATATGTTTCTCGAGGAAGAAAAAATACGTGAAACGTTTCCCGAGGTAGGTGACACTACTACTCGTGCAAAGAATATAACACATACCCAACACTTTTCCTGTGACGTATTCAATGTCTCTTATACTTGTAAATGGATCTGGTTGATCTTGTCAATGAATCATTCAATGTTCAATGCTTCCTCTATGGTGTCTTCCATCACTCCTCCATATTGTACATATACAACATCTATAGTTGAAGGTTTCAAACATCCAAAATAAATAAGTTTCAAAAGGGGATTTATCAATGGATGATCCAGGTGGATATTGGTGGCCACCCACCTATTCCAACTGGCTCCTCGTGTCTGTTTTTTGTTCAGCACGTTCTTTTGTATGGCTTTGTAATTGTGGTTTCTACATTTTGGGGTTGTCTGAAGCCCCACACATCCTCCAGGTGGATATGGGTGGCCTCTCTCCTAATCCAACTGGCTTATTTTGTATGTTTTCATGTCATCACATCTTGTTGTACTTCCAGGGCCATTTTGAGGCCCTAAATGTTGTTTTTTTGGCTCGCCATAGTCAAGTTGTAAACATAATCAAAGTTTGATGGAAGAATGTGTATTTCTCTGAAAGACCTTTCCAGCGGGCTATCAAACGCCTAAAACGAAGTTCGCATCCAAAATTTATGACCCTTGGAAGTTGAGGTACCAAATTACACCAAATCTCCCATAGGGCCCACATGACTTTTGGTATTTCACCTTATTGGGTTAGGTTTTTGGATGTCTAGGGTTTTGGCATTCATGAGTAATATAAAAAGGGCCTCCAGAGCCTCATTGTAATCCATTATGCTCAGACGGATGCGCGCAACAACCACATGTCTTCTCAGAGATAACTACCACCATTCGAGCAAGTGTTTCAGTTCTGCAGTTTTACAATTTCAACCTATTTCATTATTTAATAGAAGATATTGTTTATTGGATATTTTTGTTATTCTTCATATCTCTGTGTTTATTGTAGTCAGTCTCTTAATCAGTTCGTTTTGCTCCTAAATACGGATCAGTGGTATCAAAGAGAGGTTTTTATTCATTTATTTTTCTTCATGCATGTCACGGACAAGATCTGGGTACAAGAAGTTGGGACTCGAACCAATCGATCCATTACAAGATCACTCGTGCCAAGCTCGACAGCAACCCATGGGGGACGAAAAGAAATATTATGGAGTAGGATATCCTATTAAAATGTTTCTCAAGGAAGCCCTTGCGCAACAAAGGAACGAAAGCATGGACAACTTCATGCAGATCCTTCGACGGTTTCCCACAGGAGAAGCATCTTCATCAAACAGCCAAGAAACCCCCTTCAAGGTACATGTAAATTTTGATATTCCATTATTTGAAGGACTGATAGATTCGGATGTTGTAGATAAATGGTTGAATCTGCTTGAAGGATATTTTTTGGTCCACAATTTTTTCGATAGGGAAAAAATCACTTTTTCACTCCTTAAGGTTGTTCCCCATGTTAAAGATTGGTGGGCTACTTACTTTGAGAAAAGGGTCGTGGAGGAATCTACAATGTTTGTGGTGGCCCCTACACGGGATTCCTTTCGGGAAGCCATTAAATAACAATACTACCCTGATGGAAGCTACGAGAACCAGTACACCAGATGGACCACCCTACGTCAAGAAAGGGACCAGACAGTACCAGATTTCACCAATATTTTCCATACCCTACACACCAAATTGAGTATCAAATACTCTAAGTGTCATCTGGTGCTCAAATACCACGGTTTTTTACATAGATACATTCAAATAGAAATGGAGTTCCTGGACATCACCTCATTGGGCATGGCTTATAGATACGCTATAAAAATTGAGTAGAAATTTAAGCAGAAAAGGTGAGAGTTTGGATCTGCAAACCCCTCACATCCGAAGCAAGGAAAAGGCAGCCCCAACCCACACAACAAGGGACCAAGTCGATATGGTCTCCCTTAGGACAACCATTCCAAGCCGCAACACAAGAAGGGAAATGAGAAGACGAAGAAGGACACGTGGAAATGGTGTGAGTACCATAAAATTCCTTGGCACAACACCGAAGAATGTTGCTCCAAGAAATCCCTCATGGTCGAGCTGAAGGCTTCCGAGTCAGAGGCCAATTCTGATTCCGAGTCAAATCCTGAAGGAGGGAAGAATTTTTTATATGTTGAACCCAGTGCCACTGTCGCTACCACCAAAGTACGGCCAAGCGAACCAAAATAACCAGAGGAAGGGGAACACCTCTTTCACTCGCAAATGTGGGTCAAGGGGGCTCCGCTTCAGTTCATTGTCGATAGAGGTAGTCAGAAGAACCTAATTTCAACAGAGGTTGTTAAGCAGCTAGACCTGCCAACAACACCGCACTTGTATCCCTACACCATCAGTTGGCTTTGCCAAGGAAGAGATCTTTTTGTTAGCCAACAGTGTCGTCTGCCCTACAATGTCAATCCTTTCAAAGATGAGATACTCTGTGATATTTCTCACCTTGAATTTTGTGATGTTCTTTTAGGACAACCATATTTGTAGAAGCGTCATGTTGTGTATGAGTCTAGACCTCGCAGTGTTATTATTACTTTGGGTAGACAATTGTACAATATCCCAGAGGTAGTGTCTCCTACTGCTATTTCTTTAATCTATGTTAAACAATGCAGTAAGGTTATTTCACAGACCGAGAAGTTCGTCTTCTTTGTGATCCATGCTCACAGTAAGCAGAAGGTTTCCACCACTTCTGTGGCCTCCACACAACGTCTCTCTTTGCAATAGAATCAAGTGTATAGGATCGTGGAAGAATACATAGAAATATTCTCATCACCTACAGGGGTATCGAAAGACTGCCAATTCAAGCATCCAATTGATCTGACCCCCGTCGTGCCTCTACCTAATGGACCAGTCTATCGGTGATCACTAATGGAGAATGATGAAATCAGGCGTTAGATCGGAGAGCTTCTTCAAAAGGGGCACATCAAACCCATCTCCTCCCCTTGTGGAAGCCCGATTGTACTGGTGCAGAAGAAGTACAGGACTTGGCGACTCTGCATTGATTACAGAGCCTTAAACAAAATCACAGTCAAGAACTGCTACCCCTTTCCCAGGATTAATGACCTTCTTGAACAACTCAAGGGGGGAAATTTCTTCAGTAAGATTGACCTGAATTCTAGCTACCACCAGGTTCCCATCGAACCCACTAATGTATGGAATACAACCTTCAAGTCTAAAGAAGGTCTCTATGAATGGCTAGTCATGCCCTTTGGCTTAACAAATGTACCAGCCACTTTCATGAGGTTGATGGATGATTTATTGAGACCCTTCACCAAATCCTTTGCGGTAGTATATTTGGATGACATCCTCATATTCAGTAGAACGTGGGAAGAGAACATGCGTCATATTCAACAGGTTTTGAGCACTCTGCGGTAGCACAAGCTTTATGCCAACTTGGAAAAATGTTATTTTGGCATGAACCGGGTCCAATAATTGGGCTACATTGTTGATGAGCATGGGGTACATGTTGATCCATATAAGATCCAAGTCATCCATGACTGGCCAGCCCCAACCACACTGACCGAGCTTCGGAGATTTTTGGGACTAGTCAACTTCTACCGACGGTTCGTGTTGGGATTCTCCCATATTGCATGGGCCCTCAGCCAGGTGACCAAGGGAGGTGGTAGGGCCAAGTTCATGTGGGGGAAGGAGAATCAATGAGCATTCGATGATCTGAAGCATCGCTTGTGCTCAACTCAAGTACTCTCCTTGCCTGATCTACAACAACCATTCGATATTGAGATTGATGCATCTGACTATGTTGTGGGCACAATTCTCACTAAGCACGGGAATCTAGTGGCATACCATAGTGAGACACTCTTCGATATTGTCTGAAAATACCCCACCTATGACAAGGAAATGTATTCCATTGTACAAGCTTGTCGTCAATGGAAACATTACATTATGGGGAAAGAGACAATCATACACACTGATCACAAGCCTCTACAGTTCATACAGACACAAGGGAAATTGCATAACGACCGCCATCAGAGTGTACCACCTACCTGCAGCAGTTCCATATCAACATAAAGTATAAGACAAGTATCTCCAATCGTTTCATTGACTGCCTCATTCGGCCTCATGTGGTTTCACTCACCACTGTGCTACATTCCTGTGGACATGAAGCATCTGAGTGGCCCCAACTTTATCAGCAAGATCCGGACTTCTCCACCACCTATAAGCTCTTGGGTACAGGATAAACTATCACTAATTTTCACATTCATGGCGGACTCTTATGCCACATGGGCCATCTCTATGTTCCTACAAGCGAGCGTGCAAAGCTGATTTGGTAATCCCACTACAGTTGGGTGGTAGGACATTTTGGCATGGAGAAAATTGTGGTCGTTCTTCAAAAACATTTTTATTGGCCAAAAATTTGACAGGACGTCAGCAAGTATATCATATATTTCATTGCTTGTTACATTTCCAAGCCCGCCATCAAGAAGCAAGGCATATACACGCCTCTTCCTATTCCTGAGAAGCCTTGGGAATCCATCTCAATGGATTATGTGTCTGGCTTACCATCCACCAAGCAAGGAAATGATTGTGTGTTTGTGGTCATTGATCGGTTTTTGAATATGGCCATCCTCACAGCCTATAAGAAGAATTTCACAATGGCATATACTGCTAAGCTCTTCTTCGAACGAGTGTGGGTCCACTTTGGGATACCACAGACCATCATCTTCGATCGAGATAGCAGTTTCCTCAGCACCTTTTGGTCGAGTCTCTGGTCCCTATTGGACACTAAGCTCACAAAATACACTGCTTTCCACCCCCAAACCGATGGCCAAATAGAGATCGTCAATCGGATGATTGTGCACATCCTGCGCTTTTACAATTCCAAGCATCCACATACATGGGACGAGAGTCTCCCATATATCCAACACAGTTACAACAAGGCTCTCCATAATTCCACTGGCCATAACCCATTTCAGGTGGGTCTGGGATTCCAACCCTTGGAACCCATTGATGTTGCACTTCCTCTTTCCACCACACAAATAGACTCTTCCCCTAATCAATCTGCGATCGAAAAAGACACCAAATTCATTAAGAGGATTCATCACATCTGCCAACAGGTCCAAGAGATTTTGCAGAAATCCAATGCTAAGTACAAGCAGTGCCATGATCAACATAGGGTACCACACCAATTTTAGGTTGGCAAAAAAGTTTGGTTACATTTGCAAAGGGAGAGTCTCAATGGGCCCCATCGGAATCTTCGCGCACTTCGTTATGGGCCTTACACTATCACCAAGGTTGTGGGTAGCAATGATTTTGAGCTCAACACTCCACCCTTCCTTGGTCTGCATCCAGTATTCAATGTGGAACTCCTTCGGCCATACTTTCCCCCATTATTGGACACCTCCAAGATCATAGAACAACTAAAACCAAAATATCTCAACCCTGACTACATGGAAAAGGCATCCACTGATCAAATAGTGGACACACAGGTCAAGGTCACTCGCTAGCAATGGATCCAGCTTTATTGGGTTGTCAAGGCATGACAACTTCTACACCAAGGCAAGTGGCTCACCCGGGGCCAAATCCAACAGAATTTTCCTCACCTGATGGGGTAACTCAACGCAATGGATACCATTGCTTCCTAAGAGGGGAGGATTGATCTAGGTGGATATTGGTGATCACCCACCTATTCCAACTGGCTCCTCGTGTCTGTTTTTTGTTCAACACATTCTTTTTTATTGCTTTGTAATTATGGATTCTACACTTATGGGGTTGTCTAAAGCCTCACACATCCTCTAGGTGGATATGAGTGGCCTCTAACCTAATCCAACTGAATTATTTTGTATGTTTTCATGTCAGCACATCTTGTTGTACTTCTAGGGTTGTTTTGGGGCCCTAAACGTTGTTTTTTTTTTTTCTCGCCATAGTCAAATTGTAGATTGAGTTAGATTTTGATGGCATAATGTGTAGTTCTCTAAAATACCTTTCCAATGGGCTATCACACACCTAAAACCGAGGTCGTATGCAAAAGTTACAACCCTTGGAATTTAAGGTACCAAATTACACCAAATTACCCATAGGGCCCACATGACGTTTGGCGTTTCACCTTCTAGGGTTAGGTTTTTGGATGTCTAGGGTTTTGGAATTCATGAGTAATATTAAAAATACCTCTGGAGCCTCATTGTAATCCATTCTTCTTAGATGGATGCGCATAGCAGCCACATCTCTTCTCAGAGATAGTTACCACCATTCGAGCAAGTGTTTCAGTTCTACAGTTTTACAGTTTCAACCTATTTCATTATTTAATAGAAGATATTGTTCACTGGATATTTGTGTTATTCTTCATATCTCTATGTTTATTGTATTCAGTTTGTTAATTAGTTCATTCCTCTCCTAAATATGGATCAATGGAAGCATGGATTTATCTATTATAAGAGTTTGAATATAAATCAAATTTCATCTTAGGTCCATGGATGCTTCTAATTGTAACCCCTCAAAAGATAAACTAATATCGTGTTCACTACTTTTTCCATACCATCTTTCATCAAATGGAAGGTTGTAGATATCTTCAACTTGGTGTTCATCTTCTCCCAAAGTGTGGTCCAAAAGAAACTGAAAAATATAATATCCTTATCCAAGATGATGCTCCTTCATATATCGAAGTGCACCTAGATATTTTCAAATAACATGATTGTTTCATATTGTACCTTGATGGAATTTTTACAAAGCATGAGAATGATCATCATAGTAAACTTGTCAACTACCACAAATACATAGTCTTTCCCCCTCCTAGTTATCATCAACCCACCCATAAATCCATGCAGATGCTATCCCATGGTCTAGTAGGTATAGGTAAGAGAAGGTATAAACCTTGCTTCCTATTACTGGCTTTAGTATAGAGCTGCATCTTCTTGCACTCTGGAAAATACACATACCTCTACAAGTTTGCAACTATTTTCCCAACACCAAAATGCCTTGCAACTTTGGAGGTGTGAGCCTCTCTAATAAGTTTAAATATTTATCCTTTAGGAACTCAAAGCTTATCCAACGTGTAGAGAAACCCATCTTGGAGATGGTAATCAACCTTGCTATCACCTTCTTTTACACAAAATTGGACTTGTAGATATTGAAATACCTCCTTGAATTCTTCGTATTATATTCCTTCCTATTTATATTCATCATGGGTAAAAGGATCCATGTACATATGAGTACCTAGAGCTATGATCTTGGTTGTAGGTGAAATTAAAAGCATGTTTTCCAATGTTTTAGTACTATCCTTCTTATATTTGATGATAAGATTAAATTGTTGTAAGAACCTCATCCATTTTTAGTGTCTTATTTTTTGAAAGTTACTTTAGACTTGAAAATAATGCATTGTTTGTTGATCGATGTGGATGATGGTTTCATTTCTAAGTAGATAATGCTACCATTTATTAACAACTTGTACCAATGCATAGAGTTCTTTGTTATATGTAGGGTAGTTTAGGACTCTACCACGGATAATTTTAGAATGATAGTATATCGGTTAAACTTCTTGCATCAAGATTGCTCCAATATCATATCCTTTTGCATCTCTCTCCACTTAGAAGGTATTTGAAAAAATCAAGCAATGTGAGAATGAGTTCTTGACTAATATTTCTTGGAAATTTTCAAAATCATTATGTTTATTCTTTCCCCATTGGAAAATATTTCAACTAGTTGTTATGGCATGGAGTGGTGTAGCCACTATAGCTAAAAGGAATGTTATAAACATCCAAATATATTGTGCTACCCCTACAAATATCCTAACTTCAGTGAAATTGGTAAGAGTTGATGATTTAAATATGGCTTCAATCTTCACAAAATCAACCTTGAGTTCCCCTCCACTAATCACATACACCAAATACATTAGGACTACTAAGGAAATTCACACTTCTTAATATTTTCCAGCATTTGATGCTTCTCAATGTCTCTAACAACTACATGATATGTCAAATATTATCTTCCCATGTAGATATAAAGATCATCCAAGTACACTATTACAAATGAATCTAGAAAGGGATGCATACATCATTCATAAAACACATATATGTAGTTGGTGCATTACATAAACAAAAAGGCATTACCAACCATTCATATAAATTTGCCTCATCTTAAAGGTAGTCTTCCAATTGTCTTATTATTTTAATCGTACCTAGTGGTATCCTAATTTGAGATCCAACTCGATGAAGTACTTGGAAAGTTTCAACTAATATAGAAATTCATTGATCCTAGGCAGAGGATATCAATTCTCGAGGGTGATTTTATTCAAAGCTCTATAGTCGATAAACATTCTCCAAGTCCCATCCTTCTTGGGAATTATGATAATAGGTGACCCACAAGGTGAGGTACTTGGTCAAATTACTCCCTACTACAATATTTGTTGCAATTGTTTCTTCACTTCATCCACTTCAAGTATGGATTTTCTATATAGCCCTATGTTTAGTAGTAGAGAATCATGTAACAATTGTATCTCATGCTCCACTTCCATATTAAGTAATAACCCTTTAGGATCATGGAAATATTTTTATTATTTCAAAATATCCTCCAACTGGTGTTTTACTCTTTAGTACATCCCTCAAGATATCACTTTACTTTTACCGATTCATCTCCTTGTTGATTCTATCTTAAGAAGAGTAATACAATATTCTTACTCGAGCTCATCAGTTTCTTGGCTTAATTAGCACTTACCAAAGAAATATTTGATTTACATTTATGTGCATTAATTATGAAATGGTATTGGTTTCTCTTCTCATGAATATTGTATTCTTCATGTACATGTAGGGGATTCCAAACACTACACCATACACACCAAGTTGTACTACATCTACCTCCACTTCATCAAAGCTACTTGTGCATATAGTGAATTTGATCTTACACTACTTAGTGACCTTGAGTTTTGCATCCTTATTTACCCATGTCAATGGGTATGGGAAACGATGGTTATGAAATTATAATCCAAGCCTACTGACCAAATCTTCTACTATGAGGTTGCTTGTAAACTAGGATCAAATAGAGCATTGACCTCTATCTTCTTGGCTTGGATCTTGATATGGAATATTTTGGTTATCTCCTTCTATTCCGTGGGCCTCTTCCTTGGTATTTTGGTCATCTCCTTCTCTTCCATGGGATGAAGTCTCCTCAATTTTAACTCCTTCTACATTATATTGCAAACAATGTTTTCATCAACATTTGAGTTACTCTCTACCTAGATGTCTAAATCCATAAGTAACATGTTCTTCCTTTTGGAATCCTTCTTGCAGTTCTTTGGATTCATCTTGGGATGTTTATTCCATCATGTATATTCCATATGACCATCAATATTATAATGGTTATAAATATTTTTTGTATCCTTGCACTAATGTGTAGCGGTTGTTGTATTCTTATCCTTTCCTTTCCACTTTTTCTTTCCCTCCTTAGAAGTGCCTCGATGGTATTTCTATTTGGAACCATTTAGTTATCCTTTATTATTTTCCATCTTTAGATATTATGCTTTCATGCAAGCCTCATAAATATTCCTAAGTTTTAAAATAATCACTAGCCTCCTTAAATGACTATAGAGACCACCAAAATACTTGATAAGTACATACAGGGTATTGCGAGATATTCCCAACATAATGGTTTTTTTTTTCAACTCAATACTCTTCTACACTCTACTCTTACTTCTATTAGAAGTAATGCCAATGGATATGTTGTTCCTCTTTATACCCAATAGATTATAATTAAGACTCAATTAGAGTTTAAACACCTCCCACTTAGTTACAACGGGATCACCTTCCAACCTAAACATCTTGGTGTGTCTTTCCCACCAAGTTTCAGCATGGCCCTCTAACTTTGGCTAGGAAAATGATATATTTTTATCTTCTAATATGATATTAACATTGAAATAAACTTCTAACTACTAAAACCATTGATTCAACTTAACAATATCAATCTCACCTTCATTGGGTTTGATGTCCACTTTTCCTTCCACTTCGAATAGATGTTGGAAAGAGGTGTTGGTATAACTTGGTCTCTCTTTCTCTAGATCCTTTCCTAATTCTTATTTTTCTCTCAATTTCCCATTTAATCCAACTTCCAATTTAGATCTACCAAACTCCTTGAAAAGTATAAACTTGCTCTCTAGAACTTCCATGAGAATTTTCATCTTGTGAGAGATGTCAACAATTTGTGTTTCCATCTTTGGAAATATATCCTCCAAATCATCCCTCGGATTGTTATTGTACTCATCTTCCATGCATATTGTTTGAGACATCTTTCTTTAACCCAATTTATTGATCCTACAATTTGCCACAAAACCCCCAAAGAAAATTGCTCTTATATCAATATGATTTGTAAACTACCATGGATATTCTACTAGAACAACTTATCACAAAAAATATTACAAGTTTCTACAAATGCTTTGTGATGAATTTTTTTACTTAAGATTAAAATTTAATATTACTATCTTAGCACCCGAAATACTAAAATAAGTTGAGACTAAACTAAAATATGTTAAAAGAAATACCAGACCATCCACACAATGAACACGATAACTACACTAGGAAACCCAATATGGGAAAACTCATCCCCAAGGTGAGGACTATAACTTGCTCTTTTCTTCTCAAATATGAAATGCAAATACAAAGAAAGGTAAACTCACTATGGAGTTGTCATTGACATTGTGGCATATATGGTTGCTATAGAGCCTTCTACTTCCTATGTATTAGCCCATTATCCCATTCTCTTGCTTTGGTCAACTATGGAATAGTAAATCAATATAAGAAGAATGGAACCCCTTCATTTCCTAGTGGCACAATATTTAGCATGTCTCAATAGCCATCTAGGGTTAAGGTTATAGTTTTTTCATGTATCAACAATCAATTAGGGTTAGGGATTTTGTATGCCTCAACTCATGATTAGGGTTAGGGTTTTGGATCCTCTATAATCTTCTTGAAAGTATACATGTGACTAGATATACATGTACAAGTAATGGGAGTTGACAGGGCATCCACTTGGTAGCATGGTCATCAACAACATAGGTCAAATTGTATGAGGCATAACTTCCTCATACAAACTTTGATTAAGATGATATTTGTGTTGTTGAAAATATCTCGATGTGTAAAACAACATCAAGAGGTTTCATGCTATGTATGCCATGTTTTGACCCCCAAAAAAGGTCATGTAATGCCCCAAATAGGCTTAGGAGTATACCCCAAATCACCAAAATAGGACCTACCCTTGAAATGGGCCCTATAAGTCAATATCTCCAATTTTCCACAAGTACCAAAATAAAGAACAAATTATATAGTGATCTATTTCAAATCAACTCGTTAAGGGGGAGCATTGGAATTATTTTTTTTTTGTTTGTTAATTTGTCTGGACCTGCTGGTTGTGGGATTAACCTATGGCTTGAGAAACCGCAACTCAGGGGCATCTAAGCCGTCAAAATCACCCGGGGATCGCACCCAACCTGAGCCACACCAACCCTTAACATGGTTGGATTTTTTGTCCCCGTAGGTTTCGAACCGGTAACTTTAACAACACGGAGTGGCTTAACAACACACTCCATCACCGACTATCCTACACCTCGGGGACTAGAGTATTGGAATTATTAACTCCTACTTGTCTTATGGAATAATATGTCATCATACAAGAAGGTTGTGGTTTTTTATTTCATTGGTCATTGTGATGTAGAGTCTCTACTTGAGTAGTTGCTTCCAATATTAGGAGGTTGTTAAATCTAGTTGGATATGAGAGATTTTCTCCAACTAGTTTAGTTCCTAAGCTAGTGTGGTTGAGATATTCTCTCAACAGGTTGTTGGTGTGACAAGATGGTACTCGTATCTTTAGACATTCATTCATGTATTTATATGTGTATAATTGCATTGTTGATTAGATCACTCAACAGAATTTTGGTTTGTGTAAATCATGTCTACTATCCCATTTCTTTACAATTTCCAAGGGGTTGGGATTTATGTTTTCGAGTTAAATGGGCACACTTTATTAGAATGATGTAATAGGGAATAATTATTTTAATTCTAAAAATTATTTAGCCATCTCATTTCATATATTTAAATGGGAAATGGGTTTTCATATTTGGACCAAAGGGGTACCTATCAAATCATATTCTACTGACTTTGACCCTATGGGCTAGTTTTTCACCCTAGTTGAGGTTGTGAATCAAATATCTAAAAAAGGCTTGGTATTAAATTTAGGGGACCATATGGAGAGAACTTGGAGCTTTCGAGTTATAATGTAGAAATTGTTTCAAGTCCTTGGAGTGAATTGGTTTTCAATCATTGGTCTTCAAAACTATTTACAAGTAAAGTCCTTGGAGTGAATTGGTTTTCAATCATTGGTCTTTAAAACTATTTACAAGTTTTATCTAGTTTTTAGATGATGATTAGTGCATGATTTTTCATTTTTCTCACATGATGGGTGTGGGTTTGTGCGATTGATATGTTGACTTTTCCATTCTTAAGTAAACACTTGGACAATATAACGACTAATTTTTGCATGTTTTGTTTAAGTTATGTTGTAATTTAATTTCTAGTTGACTTAGTTACTTTATGTTTCAATTTTTACTTCTAGGTTCTTTCAATTGGTTGAATATAATAATGTAAATATTTCTTAAAAAATAAACTTAAGGTTTCCAAGGCCATGGGATAACGACAATTTACCAGACTCTTCCTCCCTTGGGACTTTAGGGTAATTTCAAAATCATGGATTTAATGATTTTTTCCTTTCAACAAGCCTACTAAGTACCATTTAGTGGTTCACCTAAGGAACCAATAAAAGGAATGGTAGTTAGTTTCATTTCAAATAAAAAATGCATAACTACTAAGTCTCAAAAGAATGACTCAATAAGGAAATTATCACTTTTGGTTTCAAGTATTGATTTCACTTGTTTTTAATGGATGTAAATGAAATATTTTTATATTTTTGTTTAAACCTCTTAGTTGGATTTTTTTAGATATCGTTTTGTCAAAAAAACAAACATTGATGTTTCCAAAGAAATGTGGTGTTGAAACTTACCAAATCATTTCACTTATGGGTTTTGGCCTTGCTTGAAATGAAAAATTCGCATTCTTCCAAATAAACATATAATATTCCTAAAGTATGAAATAATGAACCATGCCAGTTGGAAGTTTATCTTTAATATTCTCAATTTTGTTTCGTTAGAAATTGGTGAAAAAATAATAATTTATTTCAATTATTTTCATTTCATTTGATAAATTAAAAAGTATTAAAATCGATCGTGTCACCCACCACCTCAAGTTGGATCCCTACAAGCTTCCAATTGGCTTTAAAGGTTTCACAAGAAATTTTGAGACAAAATGTGTCAATGCATATGTCACACAAATATATTTTCATTTCCCGACTTGTTTTTGGTTTTGTTGTTTTTTCAAAAGGGGTTTATTTTTTATTCCTTTAACTTGTTTACACGTGGCTTGTTCTTTCATTGCGCCACTTTTGAAAAATAAAAAAAACGCAGTACACTCTCTCTTCCTCTGCCTCCTTTCTTTAAGTAGAACAAACACAAGAATCTAGAATAAACCCTTTGCTTTTGCAAGTAGATTATTTTTTCCTTTCAATTGTAGCTTAGTTTCCTATTGATGCACTGAAATTTTAGTTTTTAACTTAGATTTCAATTTCTTCAATCATTGTAAGTAGAACACTACAATTCAAAGTCAAGAAAACCTTGGATAGGAAGGATACTCGTTCAATAAACCGTAGAGATGCTTGAGTGAAGTATACACATCCTTTAAACCGTAGAGGTGCTTGAGTGAAGTATACACATCCTTTAGTTAATCAAAACAAAGAGTTTGAGAACTAAAGTGAGTGTTTAAAGTAAGGCAACTAAACTCCCCCTGGATTATTGTCATTTTCTTTCATAAATCTACAAGTGGTCACACGATCCACTATTTTGGTTATATTTGTATGGCTCCTATGTTTCTAATATGGATCTTAGATCTTATGAAATAAAAGAGATATGTATGCTTGAGTTTACCTTTAAAATTTATATTCATCCTTTATATTTTTATTAATCAACTTAAAATATATTAAAATTTACACTCAAAACTAAATCCTTGAAATACAGTAAAATTTAACTCAAATAATGTTACTATACATCAACATACATTGTTCCCCAAAAACCTTAAATATTATGACGCAGATGCACTCTCTGCCTCAGCAAAGCCTCTGCGCTGACCTCCCGGCCTTAACGGATCGTTCTAACTTCACCTTCGAGCCGAAGTGGCTCTTTCGATTCCTCACTAGAATCTCTGTTAAAAACCCAATTCACAGGTCCTTCCTTTTTCCCTGTCACAGCTTCTGCGTATACCTAGTCTCTTCCCGACCAAAATTTCAGGTTTCGGGGATTCGCGATCCCTGTTGTCGAGAACCTCAACCTTCTCAATCCCCCGATCTCCGATATCCCGAAATGTCGGAACGACTTCAACAGCGGTTAGTCTCCGTGGCTACCTTTTGGTCCATGTGACCACTATTCCATATGATCACAGTCCTAAGTCTTTCGCGATTTCGGGCTTTCGAATGCCGAAACGCATGGACCCCTTTGTCCTCAAGATTCCTGATCCTTCGAATCCCAATTTCCCGAAATGGTCTCCCTTTCGGGATTTTCCTTCGAAGACCTAGATTATTGCCACGCGTCCCCTAGAGATGGACGGTCCTCGTCACT
The DNA here is from genome assembly GCA_009831015.1 of Picea engelmannii. NCBI lineage: Eukaryota > Viridiplantae > Streptophyta > Pinopsida > Pinales > Pinaceae > Picea > Picea engelmannii. Next base: position 16,461 of record ML806657.1, read on the forward strand.
TCGCGGTTTCGGGAACTAAAATGCTTATGGGTTCTTTCCCTCGAAACTTCCGAAGTTCCGATTCCCGACCTCTTATATGTTGGAATGACGTCAGTCGGCCCCACGCCGGAGCTTTCCACCTTATCGGGGTTTCGGACTTCGCGGTTCCGAAATGTGTGTGCCTCCTGTCTTCAGGATTCGCAAAACGTCGAATCCCAAAATGTCGATGGCTTCCGATCTCCACCACATGTCCCAACCGATGAACGGTCCTCGATCATTCACGATTTCATGAAGTCAAATGCCAATGTCCTCTTGTCCTCCTGAACCCCAAAAATATGACATGCAAAATGCAGACGGGCTCTTGATTATCGCCACCTATCTCAACTAACGGACGGTCCTGATTCAGTCTCGGGATTTCGCGATTTGCGATTCCCCGATGTCACAGTTTCTCTGTCAACTCAAAACCCCGGTAGCCAAAGTGCTGACGGGTGCTTGATCTCCTTAGCTTGAAACTCTGGAAACAACTGTAACCTCCTTGCTTCTCTATCAGATCGGACGGCTGGCGGGATTTCGCTAATCCTCTACAAAGAATTCTGACTGTTCATCTCTTCCCTTCGACGACTTAGCAAGTTTGAATCCTTCAGAGGTCTTCCACGACTCCCAACCTTTCAAGAAACTTCTGCACGCATTCCTTGCGGCAATCCTCAATCACTTCAGTGTTGAATACCTTCGACTCCGCGCACTCCTTGCAGCAGCAGTCCCTCAAAAGTTTCTCAAGTTACAAACCTTGGCTTCAAACTTGGTCTGTGCACACCTTGCATGACTCCTGTGCCTAACTGGACCTTTGAGGAAATGAGAACAAGAGCTAACTTCTCTGAGCCTTTAGAGATAAGACCTCTGAACCCTTTTGTCAACGCACTCCTTGCGGACAATTCAACTGCACTCCTTGCAGGAACCCTCGCTCAGATAGAGAAACAATTGAAACTCATTCCCTAACTCTTGCTCTCTCAAACTTCAAGCATTTAACAAGAAATCATCCATACACAGCATAGAAAAGCAAATGTATAATGGGAAGAGTAAAATTATGAACATACCATTCAGCATACACATACAAGAAACAACTATAACACCATGAATCTGAATTAACACTTCTTCTATTAACTTAATCTTTGTACATGGGTGTTTCTCAATTACAGTGTCTCTGTTCCAGCTCTGTATGCTTTCTTCTCCTTCTTGGAAATGTTCTTCACTACTCTGCTCTCAATTGGCATCCTCCTTCTATGTTACAATTACACAATGAGGGTGTCTATATCCATTTTCCCTCCACTCCTAAAACTGTCAACTCTGAGAATTCAAAGATACCTACTAGCACAAATGTTTTCTACCTACTATGGACGAGAGCAGATCGCTCAAGGTCCTTTACAATATATAAGTACACCTCTCCTTAACTATCACATTTACGTTTGGCACATTTATCTTCAAAAAAAAATTTTTTTTTAAATAATTTATCATGTGTCTAAAATGTGTTGGCGCTTGCCCCACGCTTGCTTGACATATGCGATGCTCCTGCATCATATTCCCTCGTTTTTTACTTTACCCATTTTGCACCTCAATATCACCTATGAGGCTAAAGCTCACCCACATGCTAAAGCTATGGGGTGCTCATTGGCACTATCTAATTTTTGACATACCTCTTTTTACAACACTATGATATTATAAGCAAGAGCTCACCCACATGCTAAATCTATGGGGTACTCATTGTCACTATCTAATTTTTGACATACCTCTTTTTACAACAATATCCTAGTATAGGCAAGAGCTCACCCACATGCTAAAGCTATGGGGTGCTCATTGACACTATCTAATTTTTGACATACCTCTTTTTACAACACTATCCTATTATTTTGTATTGGCAAGAAGGCAACCATAGCAAGTTAAGTGTGTCATGGAGTCAAGTTAAGTGTGTCATGGAGTCATGATCTGTCTTTATCAATGTAGCTTTTGTTCTTCATAGTGATGGCAATTGATATATGTCCACTATATTTTATGGATATATTTTTAGATATTGCTTTATTAAGAGATAAAAGTGTTTTCTTTACCAATTAAAATATTGAGAAAATTCATTACAATAATGAATAATAATAAATAAATAAAAAATTAAGAATGGATGAGCATTTATAAACTATGAAAAGAATGGCCTACAATGATATTTTTGCATATACAATCATTTTTGGAAAAATCATGACCTATAATCACCTATATAATCATTTTTTAAAATTTTACTCGTGTAATGAAATTTTTTAGCATAGTTTTGATACCATGTTGAAAATTTTGAATAAAAGAATGAACTTGAAATGAATTGTTTTATTACAAAATTGAAAATATTTTTTTTGTTTGAAAAATCGATTACATAAACTTGAATGTCTAGAGAATTTTACAAAATTTTAAAAGAAAATATATGGAATCATTTGTTGGATTATTGAGAGGGGGGTGAATCAGTAATAGAGAAATTTAATCCTTTTTAACCATATAATCCAAGTGTTATATCAATGTAGCATTATCATTAAATAACTGCAGAATAAATAAGCAATGAACAAATGAACAATCATACACATACACAGTACACCAGTGTTTTACGTGGAAACCCAAAGAGGGAGAAAACCACAGAATGTTTTTTCTTATATGTCTTGAAGAATTACATTCATTGGAAGCACCAAATTCCTTTGTTTTCCAGCTGCAACTGGAAGGAGGCTCCAACCCCCTTATTTCTCAGGCTACAACCTGAAGGAAGCTCGAACTCCCCTATTCTCTGGCTACAACCAGAAGGAGGCTACAACCCCCTATGTTTTTCAGCTACAACCGGAAGGTGGCTACAACCACCTGTCCTTGCCCTGTCCAACCGCCCTGAAGTAGAAGTAGAATGATGGAACCACTATCACACTATCATTGTGAGATATGTCGTTGTAAACCTGTACCAATAAACTTGAACCATGCATCAACTTGTACATCAACCTGTAATCAACCTGTATCAACCATGCACCAACCTGTACCAAGCAACCTGTAATCAACCTATACCATAAACAAGTGCATCGAACCATGTACTAAGTATGTACCAATCATGTGTCAACTACTCATCAACTATGACTCATCAATATGTACCAACGTCAACAACTATACACCTCATCTATGTGCCAACTCATCAACTACTTGTCTCAACCATGTACCTCAACCAAAATTCATCATCAATTTCATCATCCAAATATGATTTGTAACTCTGTAATAGACCTAGTGTATATGATCACATACCTACAAACCTTCCTTAACTTTAACAACAAGAGACTAGCATTTTCATCAAACTTTTCTTTAGTCTCACATGACTAGTTTTGGATTAGTTAACAACCCTAACTTGAAATAATCATAACTATGTACCTGTAATGAATAAAGATCTAAAAATGATACACAATGTTCTTCAGTTTGTTTTATGCAGTTCCTACGGGTATCACTACTTGGAACCTCTCAAAAAATGAGTTATAGCAAAAATGGCATACCTTGTTGAATTATGGCTTATTCTAGAGAGCGACCTTGTAGAGCGTGCCCCGCATGGAATATATTTTGAATGGATCTGAAAATGTTACACAGAATAATACAGACTGTACTCTAACCAACTCATTTGGTCTTACTGAATTTGGATCTGTTATGAAGAATTTATGACGTTTTTACCCGAAATAGCTTAGAAAGCATCATCAAAAGAATTTATCCTCCCTTGAATTCCAACCTTCTTTTCTTCACCTTCCCTCTGAAATTTGAATTAGATATCCTTTGGTTACCTCAGAAACCTATAGATATTCAATATGCTCAAGTGTGATCTAAAATGAGAGAGTCTTGCCTCTTATTTATACTCTCCAAGTAGCTTCCTTAAAAACATATTCTAGGTCACTTTGCCCACTTTCCTTATTTTAGGGTTAACCCACTTCTAATTTCTCCATTAAATTTATTATTTAAATAATTTATTTTGTATTCACTT
>ML806657.1:23791-35834 GCA_009831015.1 Picea engelmannii
AGAGGCAGAGTATGTTGCTGCTACAGAGGCTAGTAAAGAAATGATTTGGTTACAAAGGTTTATGGAGGAATTGGGAAAGAAGCAGGAGAACAGCCGGTTGTACTGTGACAGTCAGAGTGCCATTCACCTTGCAAAGAACTCAAACTTCCATTTGAAGACTAAGCATATATAGTTGAGGTACCAATTCATACGATCTGCCTTGGAAGATGGACAATTGAAGCTGGAAAAGATACACACTAGCCAAAATCCTACAGACATGTTAACAAAGGGAGTAACTAGGGAGAAACTGAGTTCCTGCTCAGTTTCAGTTGGTCTTCAAGAATCAAGATGAAAATGAGAAATTTGCCAGGTCCAAGAAGGTTCAGAGTCCAACATATACAACAACGGTGGAGTTGTTGAGATCAGTCTCCAAGTGGGAGATTGTTGGTTGTGGAGCCTGATTATCTTCTTGATTCATAGGTCCTTGCTTTCAGCCGTGATTATACCCCATGAAGTATTTACACCCCAGAAGTATGTACACTCTTCCACGCGGGGGAGTGCAGAGGGGGGGTACCCCCTCTGCGGGGTCCGGGGGGTCTATTCCCCCGGCTGGGGGGTCTGGGGGAAAGCGGGCCCCCAGCGGGGGTTCGGGGGCAGTGTCCCCTGATGGGGGTTTGGGGGCGAAGCCCCCGAAGCAAAAATTTCCTTGTAAAAGTATATTGTAATTTCATTGTAAATCTGGACCGTTCATTATAAGGTCACAGATCTAAATGTAGAGATTATGTTAGTGTTTTTTTTCCCTAGAAGGCAACCCTCTTTTATGAGGGAAATGTATTGCGGCTATGGAGGATGGTGAATATTGTATTCTGAGAGAGGAGACTGTGAGAGAAAGAAGAGGAAGTTACAACGAGTTTTGTTGTAGGTTGTATCCCTTCATTTGCTGGATAATAATAAAGGAAGGACCTGGCAATTTCTCTGGTGGATGTAGTCCACACTAGGTGAACCACGTAAATCTGTGTCTCTCTTGTATTGTGTGTCTTCTGTGTTTTGTTTTATTTTATTGCTCCGCGGTCCTGTTTTTCTAACAGGGAGGAATGATCCAGTTGGATATTGGTGGCCACCCACATATTCCACTTGGATCCCCACCACTGCTTCTTTCAGTTTTTCAGTTTCCGCACAGTTTACTATTTTTAGCAGTTTTTCGGGTCCTGAACTTCTGGAGCCATTTTGAGGCCTTAAACGACGTTTTTTGGGAAAACGGGGAGCAACATGGATTATAGATCATGTTTCTCACCCAAAAGTTGTAGTCCTCGGATAGATCTTTCTAACAAGGTATGGAACGCGTCAAACATAGATCGTATGCCAAAGTTACGTCCCCAGGAAGTTGATGTACCAACTTACCCAAATGAGGCCCATAGTCTTGGCGTTTCATCTCCTAGGGTTAGGTCTTTGGATGTTTAGGGTTTTCCATTGTTTCTCAATAATAATAGGCCTTCGAGCCTCATTGTAACACGGTTCAGAGGCCAGTAGCCGCCACATCTCTTCTCAGAGATAAGCTACTAGCGCCCTAGCTAGTTGATTTCCATTCTATTTGTAGGCATATTTCAGTCATTTGTTATTAATGAAATGAAGTCTTATTTCCACTGCATATCTCCATTTATGTGTATTTTTGTATTTCATTGTGTTCCTGCATAAATCCGGATCAGTTTCCTCCATGTCTTCTGCATCCTACCAATCGTTGCTATCTAAATCCATAGTGTTCCAAATCCCCAAATTGGCCAGCAAATGAGCACATAGATCACCTAGGAGTGAAAGTGCATGCTTCCTTTGTAGGGAGGCTTTCCAGAGAGACTCGCTTTTTTCATGCAGATATTTACTCAACTTAATGAGTACAATACCACCTAGAGCACAATCAGTTTATAGGAGAACAGAGTGCGCCAAGAGAGTTACCATGAAAGGACTACCCAACAAGACCAAGCCAAAAACAATGCACACCATGCATACCCCCAATCAGACCTCTAGAATGTCAAGGCATAGAATACCCATCAAGGTGTCTCCTTCTCGTTTAATAGCAAGATAATCAATTCCATAGTGAGTAATAGAGACTCTTCGTACCTGAAAATCCATAACTAGATAACAATCCACAAGGTGGCCATGCGAAATTAGGGTATCGATTACGTTGCTTCCTAAATTTGTCCAATGAAACTATATGCCCCCTTCTAATCCACAAACTCACATGATTGCAATGCCCTTCTCCAGAGCCGGATCTAGCGAATTGGGAACGAAAATAGGCCAAGAGTGTACCATCTTCAGACTACTGCGATACCGCCCACGATCCAACACTGATCTCCCACTATACTTCATTAATGCCATTCTAAGAATGGACTTCACCACATGACCATATAATAACTCATTCATGCTATTAGCATGTCGAGGAAAGGAAAAATCCACATGTGTATGGTGGACCCTACCCATATTCAACTTCATGGCTATGAAGGATTAACTATACTCTCTACTCCTTCAACCCCCATAAGAATAGGGGCCTTGCCTATGGATTTTGTTTCCATTGGATCCACTTCAGGGTTATGATGGCGATATATATGAAAGAATTGATCCTTGAGACCAAGCAAGCATTTCCCTATATGCTCAATCAAATATTTCAATCCTGTATTTCGGGGAGGAAGCTGAGACCAAGTGTCGAATTGTGTTTTTAGAATCACCAACAATGTTCAAGTCAGAGATTTGCCTATGTTTGGCCAATTGACTGCTTGATAAACCGCATATGCTTTCACTTTGTTGTTAGAGGTGATACCAATATTTCAGTAGTAGTCTAGTTCATGATTTCCTCTAAGATCATAAAAAACCTCTCCCACTTGGCTCCCTTATCATAAATATTCTTGAAACACTAAATATTTAATATTTTAAAATACCATTACCTCCACATATTAAAAAAAGAAATTCCATAATAATTACTTTATAGTGGGTCATTTTGGAATATGAAAATTATTTTATATTATTAAACTATTTAAGAGAAGAAATAATATTTTGATTTAAAAAAAAAACATGTAATTGAAAGCGATTTGGAATACTATAGATTTAAAATATAATTAAAATTACTTTTTAATTAGAATGACTTAATAAGTAGATAAAGTTAATTTTTTGTCTAATATTTTTCAATCATAGTCATCTTAAAATGTGTCAAAATTATTGGGAGAAAAGTACTACAATTTCCAATAAAATCTTTGTACATTTATTAACTTTATCCCTTAATTACTAAGGGAAAACTAAAAACAATATAATATTTAAAATTTATATAAACAATACTAAATAAATTGTATTTTTTATCTTATTATTAAAATATAACAAAAGGAAAATCCAATAATATTTGAGTAAGTGTATTATCATTACAATCCAATAAATTGCAATAAGTATATGACCATTATAATTTAATAAATAGGGGAAATATACATTACAAATTGAGTTTTAATAAAACAAAACTAAGTAATAACTAGAAATATTAAATTAAATTTTAGTAAATATTAAATTATATTATTAAGACTTAATTTAATTTAAATAAACATATGATTTTTTTTTTAGTATTTTTATATGAAAATGATAAAACTATTCAAATTAAATATAATAAAAAAGAAAAATAGTCAAAATAAGTTAAGTTTATAATGTGAACTCAAAGTTTCAAAGTTATGTTTATATGGTAATTACAAACAATTTAAAAACTAATATTTTAATAAGACAAGTTTTATTATGATAATAAAACAAATATTTCATTATAATGATATGTTTCATTACTTCATTATAATGATATGCTTATATAGTGAGATATTAGATGTGGTGATTTTATTATAATAATAAAAGTGATATTATTTTTATCTTATTTACATAATTATTTAAATTAATTTTTAAAAATTTATTATTGACTAAATTTTAATATATTATTTAAATTAAAATTTATTATTAGATATTAAAAAATAATTGTGCAACATAATAAATTAAAAAAATAAACAAACTATATTTATTGTATGTAAGTTATCTCTTATCCACTACCAATTATCATTTCTTGTATGTGCATAATAAATGATAATTACCATTTATTCACGAGAATTTAAAATTCTAATTATTATTTTTAATTCTCAACTCTTAACTCTATATTAAGCGAGTTTATATGAAAACGATCATTAGTTGAGAAATATACACAAACCTTCACTAGATACACCTTTAACTTAGTGTGATATGGCATATGATTTTATTATTTTATATTCTCCTTAGGAGACCCATTTGAGGCCAAAATTTACTTAATGAATTTTGCATAAAAAACACAACAATCAACCCCTAAATAAAAAAATGGTGCTATCGGTAGCAATTTTTTTGGGGGTTTAAAATTATAACATTTTTCAACCATGACCTTAAAAACCCATATTGTTGCTAATAAAAATCTTAAAATCAACTGTTGAATAAAAAATAGGTGCTACTCGTAACACACTATTCATTTTTAGAGTTAAAATTACAACTTGTTTGAAACCACGACCTTAACGACTGGTACCGTTGCAATGAAAACCTTAAAATCAACCTTGAAATTGGATAGTGATGCTACTAATAACACCTTTTTTTCAGGCTTAGAATTGCAATGTTTTTAAAACCATGACCTTAACAACTTGTACCATTGCAATCAAACTAGTAGCACCCCTTTCTTTGGAGGGAACTAACATCAACATTTTTGAATCCATATTCTAAAACATCAGTATTGTTATTGATAAAACCATAAAATCCACCTTAAACTGGGTTAGTTTATCACTCCAAGCACCAAAAAATAAATAATGACATGACAATATCATCCTATAACTTAAAAAATCAACATTACTTAATATGTTATTCACTTTTAATAAAAAAATATCAACACAAATTATATTGAATTAAAATTATTTCATAAAAATAATGTTGCATTGTCCATATTCATACAAGATAAGCTAAGACATATTATTATTATTATTCATAATCAAATTGTATAATGCAAAAAACATAGAAATAATTCATATCTCTTGGAAGATCATATGTAAGTTTAAAAAATCCTTTATTGATCCAGGTGGATATCGGTGGCCACCCACCTTTTCCAACTAACTCAAAACAATTTTCTGGCAATTTTGGTAATTTACTATTTTTAACAGTTTTTAACTTCCGGGGCCATTTTGAGGGCATAAATGAAGGATTTTGGGGATCTATATTTTCAATGATAGCCAAATGCTTTGATTTATCCCCCTAAATGAATCTCCTCGACAATACCTTTCTAACGAGCTATCGTGCGCCCCAAACGGAGATCGTAAGCCAAAGTTATGCCCCCGAGAAGTTGATACACCAAACTATCCAAAATGGGGTCCACAAAACTGTTGGCTTTTCATCTTCCAGGGTTAGGGTTTTGGATTTTATTTATGATAAAAAGGCCTTTAGAGCCTCATTGTAAAATCATCTTCTTGTGAATGAGTGTAGTGGACACATCTCTTCTTAGAGATAAGCTGCCACCATTCTAGCAAGTCTTTTACTCTGTATTTTTACAGTCTTTGTACATTTTCGCTCATTAACAGAAAATTGTTTATTACTGTATCTCTGTGTTTATGGTTGCATCTCTGATACATTTCTATTATATTATTGGATATCCGATATATCTTTGTACATTTCTTTATTATATCTTCGATCTCATTTCGTGCCAAAAATAATCCAGATCAATGGTATCAGAGCATGCTGCTTTTTATCATTTTTTTTAGTGCATGTCCCCTTAGTCACTTATGGTACTAAGGGAATCTAATCTCTCCTTGAAGGCTGACATAATTCCTTCTCATCACAAACATCACAACTATGACATAATTCCTTAGCATCCTTGTGTAGGGTAGGACACCATAATCATGCGCAAAAATATTTTGAGCTGTTGCTTTTCTTGCATAATGACCTCCTGCAACTCCTTCATGCACCTCTAACAAGATCATCTTCACAATCGCCTCAAAGTCATATTTCTGGAACAATAGTAGCCATCTTCATATTCTCCCTCCAAACACTGTCTTGTTAACTAGGTATCTTAGCGCAAAGTGGTTTGTATACATCTTAAAGTGAGATCCCAAAAAATAGTGTTTGAACTTTTGCAAGGCATACACCATGGACAATCCTTCTCATTCTGTCCTAGTATAGTTCTGTTATGTAGATGATAACTTCCTAATTGCAAATGAAATCAAATGGTATAAATATCCTTATCCAGGCTATGATAACACTACACCTAATGCTACAGATGACGCATCCACATGAACATGAAACTCCTTCCAATCACATAATATCCTAAATCAAAAATAATATTGTCCATGTCATATTTTCCTATCGATGCATTGAGATGAAACTCCCTATTTGTTCTCTTCTCATGGTGTACCTTAATAACTGATCGTTTTGAAACATGTATCTCTTTTTCTTATGCACAATGATCAATCATTCCATGCAGGATACTCAAAGAAGATTCATCTTTCATTAATTCTAAAAAACGTTTTAAGAAACTTTGCAAAGTGCTTACCTTTTCAACTTGATTTTCTAAATGGTCATAGACTAGAGGCATATTATACACCGGTGGTCTGTCATTCAAAGGTGGCATGGTAGAAGTTGATGCTATCCATTCTGCTCCAACCAATTCTTTTCTTTCTTGTTGGCAGGTCTCTTTCTCTTTTCTCAGATCAAATAATGGAGAAGGATCTATTGCTTTCCTTACCCACTGGTGGATTCTATTCCCTTGATCCATCACATCTACTTCGGTTCTCGTCCCTCCATGCGTAACTGTTTCTATCTTAGGTTTTTCTTCATGATTTTTAGCTGCTATCATATGTACATTTGTGTTCCTATTTTCTTTCCATTTTGTGATGAACTTTGGACAATCCTCTGTTGCATGGTCTAGAGCTCTGCAATATATACATGTCGTGCAGGGATTTGGATAGTCTCGCACTAAATTTCCAGTTTGATTACAATTATAGCATATAATAGGTCCTCTACCTTTGTAAAATCCTCCTCTTCCACAACCTTTGAACCCTCCTCTTCCTGCTGGATTATAACCTCTTGGAGTATTACACTGCGACGCTCCTCCTTCATATTCTTCTCCCTGGACTCTGTATGCATCTGTAGTGCATTCTCTCATCGAATCAAATGTGTGAAAATCCTTCTCTTCATGTCCTATGGACTTACAAAAGTTGTAAAATAGGTTTCTAGCAGTGCTCTGGTATTTCTGCATCAATAGAGAGTTATGAGGGTGGTGACCCACCGTTTTATAAATCTCGCAACATACCCCTAGTGGATTCAGAGCTCCTGTATTCAAATACTTTTGAAATGTTGAACATTCATTCTTATGGTGACCTTATGTTCTACATGTGATACATCATACTTCCTCATGTTTTTCTTTTCCTTTCACCAGATCCTGCAATTGAATAGTTAACACTGCTAACTGCAACTACAATTGTGCCATCCCCGTGCCATTTTCTCCTACTGAGGATATTTCTAATTTCATTTCAATTTCTAAGGCTTTTGAATGTGATACAATATTATGTTGCGTCAAAGGGAAGAATATATGCAGAAACATTCCTGCAATAAACCACTCTCTGTGTTGTTCATCTAGAATTTGGAATGTCAACCGATCCTTTAGTATCTTAAATCTTTGATCGTAGTCCCACACTGATTCATTTACTATCTATTTGATCTCCTACAGCTCTATAATTCATTGAGACTCGGATTTGGGTTTCTGAAACTCTTTCAATAGAGCTTGTCTTACCTCTGTCAATGTTCTAGTATGTCCCACAGGTGTCCTAGTCTAATATTTCATGTACCATAATAATGTGAGGTCTTTGAATGTCGTTACTAACTGCACAGTCTTCACATCATCATCTTGGACATTCTTCATAATCCATATTGTCTCACAAATGAACAAATGTTGTTCTGGATCCTCTGTCCCTGCTGCATGGAAGACATGCATCCTTAAAGTAAGATCTACCCCTACCCTCGTGTTCTGCATAGTATTATTTCCTTATAACACTAACTAATTATGACTCTATGTACTACTTTGATTACTTCTACCACTATATTTACTTCCTTCACAAACTATAATTGACAAAGCTTCTGATCTTACCTCAGTTCTTGGCGATGCAAATAGGATCATGGGTTCAATGCAGAGTTTGATCTGAGTGGGATATTATTCTACTAGACTAAGATGAAAAATTGTTTCTTTTATGTGCAGACTCCCTTTGATCTAGAGTATTACACCAGTGTCTCTTTCCTTGATCTCATTTTGTTTCCCCTCTCTCTCAGCCATAGTCCTCTTGTTACTCAGTCTAAATGTCTTACCATTACGCAATAATCCAATTTCTTCGTTCGTCACACACTCTTATTCTCTTGACATCCTTAGCGCATCCATTCTTCATCCATATTTATGCTCATACCATCCCTTGGTCACCCCCCATTCCCCCTATGTGTGCGAAGGTGCTTAGCAATCATACTCCATTTTCATAAATCTCTTGTCACACAATAACATCTTAATCCAAGTAGATAGTGACTTCGGGTATCTTTTGTGCTGTCCCTTAAATAATTCCCTTTCTGCAACACTATACGACTGAGTACAATCTATGAAAAATTAAGTAATGAAACCTCCCAACACACTTTCCATCCAATAATCTTCTACGCATGATACTCGATTGCTTATAGAATTGACTTGCCTAATTAACTCAGGAGTCCAATTTCTCGGAACAACAGTATGAAATATTTCAATATGTTCAATTAATCTCTGGATCCACTCTGCTAAAATATTCGAAAAGTTAGCGAAGGAAATTTTATGCAAATTTATAAACACATATCTTTGTAGCCATTTCTTTGCATTGATCCATGGATTCTTATTCTGATCTACAACAAACTTGATCTCCTATGTGTTCAACCATTGTTCGATCTTCTCCTTAGTAGTCTTCCACATCCCCCTCAGTCATTGATCCTCGTCCTGAAAACATAACCATTTGTTGGTGCGCAATGGTTAGACCCATGGTTAAACATTAATTCACCAAAAAATCCCAAGATACCAGCCCTTTCGGCATCATCCGCAAGTAGGTGAAGTATCACCCAAGGTACCAATGGGGACTGCAGGAACCAGGCTTCCATAGTCATGAAGGGAATGGGGACCATTCTAACATTCATTCTTACTTAATATTCATTCAACATGCAATATACCCTATGCGCAAAATCATAACAACATCATAACATATGACAAATTTATCTTACTTAACCATTCAACATGTGCACAGAACCATCAAATACATATAACCATTAAGCATCTATTACATGTGTGTAACAAACAGAGTAAACCAACACACATCATGACACAAAGATTTAACATGGTTCACCCCAAACTGGGTTACGTCCACAACGACTAGCTTCTTATATTATTCATTCATGTTCAATCCTTACAATTGGTGCACATTGTGCTCATACAAGATACATCAGTAATACCCAAAATTCCCAAGTCTTTCACACATACAATGCACACTTAACTCATTTCTTCATCTGACTGCAACAACTCAACAACTCAACCCCTTGCTACAATGCTTCTATAATCTCATGCTCTCTTTCTCTCATCTCTATTTCTACCCAAAACCCATACATATTTATACATTGATATTAGGGCTTAACCTGTTACAAAATGGACCAAATGTTCCAAAAATACTAACTAACTTACGTCTTTCGTGCGTTCACTCCTAAATACGCACTAACCATCTTCCACACATGTTGTTCCTTTGCTTACTTTTCACGTGGTTTTCCAATGTGCAATTCCCAAAACTTACCCAAAATTTCCTACTCCAACAGGAATCTAAGGTTTATGGATGTTGGGAAACCCTAGTTACTATCTTCCAAAAATCCATGATATTTATATATGTAAAAATCCTAAAATCCATCCATATGTTATATGTTAGATGGTAATGAGGATCATAAAGTCTCGTCTCTCTTTAGATGTAGATGATAAATTATCACTTTTATATTTCTTTGCTTAACAAGTTTTAGCATGTTTGTTTTATATTTTAAAGAGCTAATTCTTTTTTCACAAAATACCATTCATTGGTTGAATTGAGATTAACATAGACTATGTTGTTAGTAAAATACTATCCTTGGATGAATTGCTATAATGTTCAAAGGACCTTATCTCATTAAGATAACTCTTAAGTACTAAAAGAGAGCTACTCTACCCAGCCTAATCTCATTAAATTAAATTTTATTTACATAATGCTACATTAATTTATGCTAAGAAAGGTTATATTGAGCAAGGCTATATTGCTGGTTGTCATAATGATTTAACTATAAGTTAAATTTGAACTCTTTGCATTCTCACAATTTTTTTTTTCCTTCTATTAAGTAAGTGGAGAAAAAATTAATCATCTTATAGGAGGTTACATGAATATATATAATAAGTGGAAAAAAATTAATCATCTTAGGGGCGGTTACATGAATACATATAATTCTATTTTCAATGTATTAAGATAAATACTTTATCCATTATAATTATGCTATTCGAATATATTGTTATTTTCAATGTATTAAGATAAATACTTTATCCATTATAATTATGCTATTGGAATATATTGTTTTTTTCTTAGCTCCATGTAATGGAATTTTTTTTTATTACACATTTTTAAGAATGACTTGACTTAATGACTTATTAGTAGATTCAAAAGTTACTACCTCAAAAATGACTTATTAGTAGATTCAAAAGTTACTACCTCAAAAAATTTAAGATTGTACTATGGTCCAACGCCTCACTTTATTATAGTATGATTGTGCGAGTCTTTAAACGCCTCACTTTATTATAGTATGATTGTGAAAGTATTTAACAAGACATTGTTGCAAAGCAACTTAGTACCCGCATATGACAGTTGCAATGAGCTTTCAGCACTATTGTTTGATTTGAGTATAGCTATGTCCTGATATCGTGGCTTATGCAATTATAAAATTAATAACATTGGATAGAGATTACATGATCAAAAAAGTGCTCTTAAATGTTCTATTTGGAAATTATTAAATATTCTATTTGGAAATTATTAAATAGTAAAAAAAAAACAGCCACGCAAATTAATTATTTGGTTCCAAAACAATAGAATATTGAAGAATGAAGCAGCAACCCCTCCTCGAAAGGTCGTACAAAACTTTTGTTTTTTCCATAGAAACCACTGAATCTGAGTGTCGAGTGAAAATGGAGTCATAAGCGGCCCTATATTCTTGGCTTTGAAGAAAGAAGGTTTCAAGGCTGTGGCCACTGCGAAGTTAACAACGCCGATGAATTTTGAAGTGTTTCTTATCCTCAGATACAGATCTAAGAACAACATACCAGAAGCTTGTGCTGCCCAACAAAATTTATAGGATGAAAATGAAAGAAACCAAGTCCGTGAGCAGTCATGAATATTTCTATCACACTCTCTATACAGAAACAATTAATGAGTACTTTTTATTTTCAAAAGGTTTTAGCTACATACCGATATAATCAACGATCAGTCGTCCATCCGAGAAGCGGCCTGTTGCTTTGTCAAAATATGTTTCCCCATAAGGAAAATTACCAACACGATGACAAATAGTTGCCGCTAACAAATTCCCTGTATCGGACAAAGAATCTCCAAAAATGTAAATATCACTGTAACAAGCTCTCACTTTACCTTTCCCATTCCCAAGTTAGAGAATTGGAAGAGCAACCATTGCACATAAATAACACACAATAATTAAATTTATTGCATACACACATACGTACATTTATAGTTGGATACAGATTCAACTGATTCCATATTTGGTGGTAGTGGTTGAGAAGATATCTCAACAGCGTCCTACAAATCTTCAACCAACCCCAAATTAATTTTTAATTCTAACACCCTCCCTTAATGATTACTTTACAAATAAACCACATATTACAATTCTCAAATCACAACATAGATCTCTGTCTGATCTGGTCTTCATCAGCTCCTACATCCACTCTGATGCCTCTGGACTGCGCTCTTTCTCTTCCTCTTCTTCGAGC
>ML806657.1:43805-71877 GCA_009831015.1 Picea engelmannii
TTTTGGTCATGCCTTTTGGCCTTACAAATGCACCTTCCACATTCCAAGGGTTGATGAATTCCATTTTCAAGCCCTTCGAAAATTTGTGTTAGTATTTTTTGATGATATACTAATCTATAGCAAGTCTTGGGAGGATCATGTGCTACATGTTGACAAGGTGCTACAACTACTAAATGAGCAACAACTATATGCCAAACCATCCAAATGTTTGTTTGGAGTGAAGGAGGTAGAGTATTTGGGTCATATTGTATCTCATGAAGGTGTCAAGGTAGACCCTAACAAGATTAAGGCCATGATGGACTAGCTGATTCCCAAAACATTGAAGAATATTATAGGATTTTTGGGTTTGACAGGTTACTACCGCAAGTTTGTTCGGCACTATGGAAGAATAACAACACCTTTAACGACACTAACTAATAAGGATGCATTTTCATGGACTCTAGAGGCAACTAAATTTTGTGAACAACTTAAAGAGGTGATGTGCAAAGCTCTTGTCTTAACCACTCCAGACTTCACAAAAACCTTTATTGTGGAATGTGATGCCTTGGGAAATGGAATTGGTGTTTTCCTAATGCAAGAAGGAAGGCCCCTAGATTTTGAAAGTCGACCACTCAAGGGAAATGACTTACACAAACCCATTTATGAGAAAGAAATGATGGCAATACTACATGTATTGAAGAAATGACGTCCTTACCTAATAAGTAGGCACTTCAATGTCAAAACAGATCATGATAGTCTTAAATACTTCTTGAAACAAAGACTATCTTCAGAAGAACAACAAAAATGTGTAACCAAGATAACAAAGAAAGATTTTCACATATATTCTTATAAAAAAACAATATGTTATTAAAAAAATAGGAATGATGCCCATTAATATGAAGATAATCATATAAACATGGTTATCAAAGATAAGCTGAAGTAGAAATAAGTAAAAATGATGGGAAATAAGGCAAAAACGAGTACACAATTAATAGAATGGCTAAAGAAATGAATACTACTTTATTGAAACAAATAAATTCCATAGTAGTGTCTTTTAAATGGTGTCATCTAAGAATTCAAAGATGGATTGATGTCAATGAATGCTAATATAAGAATTCAAAGATGGATTGATGTCAATGAATGCTACTTTATTTAAATAAATAAATTTCATAGTAGTGATACTTTTTATTTAAATGGTGTCATGTAAGAATTCAAAGATTATGCAGTGATACTTTTTATTTATTTATTATGTTAAAATTAATAAAGTTTAGGAGATAAGTTGACAAGGCTGATAGAAAGCATATGAATTTTATGTGTTCTCATAAATGGTGTTGGTGGTTCAATGCAATAATAATACTTATTTTTAATGGTGTTGGTGGTTCAATGTAATAATAACATTTATTTTTATTTTTTTAATTACTTTGATAGGTGTCCCCCTATTGGAATTGGTGGATTAATCAACTTTTTAATCATAAATTT
The DNA here is from genome assembly GCA_009831015.1 of Picea engelmannii. NCBI lineage: Eukaryota > Viridiplantae > Streptophyta > Pinopsida > Pinales > Pinaceae > Picea > Picea engelmannii. The sequence goes on from ML806657.1 coordinate 45,264, forward strand.
CAATTTTAGGGTTAGCAATTGAAGATGCTGACATATTCTTCCTCATCCTTTTTAATCAATGGATGAGATTTTGATAAATTAACTTCCGTTTCACATTTACTAAATAAGATTAAAAAATTACTTGCTCACCAACAGATTGCCAAGTTCACTGATTAAGATTTGATTATACTTAGATAAATGCTAGATTGACATGTGTGACCTCCCCACCTCCTTTTGTAACAGATTTTTCATTACCTCTTCCCTCTCGTGGCTTGTCCTTACATTTTACCACCTCCAATATTGACGAGTGGCCTGGCCGCGTTACCTCTTCCCTCTGTTTGTCATTTATCCCTTCCGTGCCTCTCATTTAATCATTTACATGGCTTGGTCATTTGATTATTTGTGTGGCTAGCCATTTATCTCTACTCCCAAGCTTAGCCGTTTCATTTAACCTACGTTTGAAATTCATTGCATAATATGGCTGGATAATTGAACCTGCTCCATATAGAATTAGGTGTATAAATCATAACCCCTGGATTATTGAATCAGATTACTACATCGATGAATCCGCGGCATAAAGAGACCTTTGGATACATTTATCACTTCTTCAACACGGTGTTGGGAGTTTGTCTCATCTCTGGTGCAATCGGCCATTAAAGTTGTATCTCAGTAATCATAGTTGTATCTCAGTAATCAATGTCTCATGTTACTCTATAATGTGCAGTGTACACTCCATAATTTGACCATAATTTACAGGATATAGGATACAGGATACATGAACTCATGCTTGAGATTAATGGTGATTATGTTTTATTTATATTCCCAAATTTTGTATGATGATATACTCAAGAAATTTAGAGGATATAGGATACAGGATATGCCTGCGATTATTTATATTCTTTTTAGTGTACTTTCATAACAACTAACCAATAAGCTTATCAATTCTATTAATTTATTCTATATTTTAATAATTTAGAAACACCTTTCAACTCGAAGATAACAATATTCTGACTGTAGAGGCCCACCGTCAATCAATCATGGTTCATGTAAAACAGGTGAGCAAGTGGTCAGTCTGGGCTGTTGTGATTTGAAGCAGTTTTCGAATGACCTTGAACTATCAACAAAGCCTGGAAATTCAATTAATTTATTTTATATTTTTTTATAAAACTCAAATGATATGTAATTTATGTGTGCACATTTGTTTTACATGAACTCATGCCATGAACGCATTTGTTTTACATGAACTCATGCCGGCTGCGATGAACGCAATTGTTTTACATGAACTCATGCCTGCGATTATGTTATATATATATATATATATATATATATATATATATATATATATATATATATATATATTTGGTTTATTTTTATTATGTAATTTATGTGTGCGCCTTATATTTCTTTGTACCTGTATATTATTATTAATAACTATATTGAAAAGCGGAAAGAAATAAGTGAAATAAGTTAGAGTAGGAAAGTAAGGGCTAAGAATTGCAGCATAATAATTAAATAAAATGCATGCAAAGTTGAATTATTCTTCTTGAATTATTATCAATAATATCAACTACTTTATCCATTGTTTGTATGGTTTATTTTTACATTATTAGTTACACTTCTTCTCTCATAAATTTAAATCCTAAACTAAAACCTAACCCTAATCCTAAATACTAACCTAGACCATTTATTAACATTAATATTTAATCATCATATATTAATAATCTTAATCTTCAAAATAATATTAATAATAATAATAGTAATAATCTATTTTTAAGGTCACCGCTAAAGCACACCAAATTTGGTGTATGAGACCCCCTTGTTTGTGGGACAAGGGACCCCCCTCCACCCAGCGATTCGACTGGTAAAGTCTACTAAGGTATACATACCCTACCCCCCTCTGGATTTGAACCTGTGACCTCTTAAGAGGAAACACATATTCTTAACCATTATTTACTTTTAATAATCTTAAAAGTAAATAATATTCCTAAATACTAACTTTGATCATTTATTAACATTAATATTTAATCATCATATATTAATAATTTTAATCTTCAAAATAATATTATTAATAATCTTAAAAGTAAAGTAATATTGTTAATGTTTAAATGTAATATATTATTAATGTTTAAAACTAATGTAATATTAATGTAAACAAATAATGTTATATTATTAATGTATTAATTTTATATTGTGATAATATACTATTAATGTAAAACCCATTAATAGTAATGAATAAATATACAAATTTACCAATAAAGTAATAAATAAATAGAGAATAATATAGCAATAACAAGTTAATAACAATGAATAAACATAGTAATCTAGCAATAAATTCATAGATAAATATAGAATAATATAGTAGCAAAGAAGTAATAAATAAATATAGAATAACATAGTAATACTAGGTTTCACTATTTATCCAAAGTAATAAATAAATATAAAATAATATAGTAATCTTATGTTTTACTATTTATCCATCCAAAGTAATAAATAAATATAGAATAAAATAGTAATAGTAAGTTTTACTATTTTTTTAAGGAAATAATTAATAAGGTTCAATAAATTTATAAAGTATAATTTATTAAAATTCTACAATAAATAAATAAAGTACAATAACTAACATTTTAAACTTTAAAAATTTATGTTTAATAAATTTATTAAAGTTTTAAAGTTTTGTAGATTTAATTGGATAGATTTAATAATTTTAGACAACTTAAAATAAAATAATTAAACATTTTCTTTGCAAACTTTTCTTATTTTTAAATATAAATAATTATGTTTCCAATAACTATATAACATTAGTTTTATAATTAATGATATTAATTTTATGCAAGTACCCACTTAATTAATAATGATACATTAATGACACATTAATATTACAATAATGTTACATTAGTAATTTTAATATTGATAACGTTACATAAATATAATTTTAATAATGTTACATTAATGTTAATATTAATGTTAATAGTATTACGTTGAAGATCATTCATTAATAATGTTATGTTAACAATGTGACATCAATTTTAATAATATTGCACGGATATAATGTTAATATTGACTAAACAATAAATACAATTCTTGAGGAAATAGTGAATTTAAATCTTTATTATACAATCAATAAACATCATTGCATTTAAATCTTCATAGCAACAATAACCACCATGAATTATAATGTTTGAACACAATTAATGCTATATCGGTTTGACAAATATTTTATTCTTAAACGATATTAAATTTTGATGAATAGTTTATTCTTAAATGGAAAGGCAACCCAATAATTGTCAATATGGCTCAATCCATTCAAGTTATTCATCTTATTACATTTAAAATGTCACAATATGGCTTGATTTTAATGTTTACTTCTTAATTTATGAAAGCGAAACTTAATCTCTCGCATTTTTACTCCTTAATTCAATGTCATAAATATCAATGTCAACCTCATAAAATTATTTCTCTCTAAATGTGGCTATGTGACACACTCTGCAATGTAAACTACAAGACCAACTTCAAACAAAAAATATATTTCTCTTGACAAACATAGTAATATTGAAATGTTGACCATACTAAAAACTTATCCCAACATTGCAACCTGACGAACATAGTAATATTGAAATGTGACAAACATAGTAATGTTGAAATGTGACGAACATATTAACATCGATGTGACGAACATAGTAATGTTGCAATCTCACAATCAATGCAATGTCGCTATGTGATGAACATTGCCCTGTTGTTGGAATATGAAGAGCCATTCTTTTTGTTGCAATGTGACGAACATAGTAATGTCGCATTTTGACAAACAATGTAATGTCACATTGTCACGAACATAGTAATGTTGCAACATGGCGAACATAGTAATGTTGTAATGTGACACAATATGATGAACATATAATCTTGTGACGCAATATGATGAACATATAATGTTGCAATGTGATGCAATATGATGAACATATAATGTTACAATGTAACACAATATGATGAACATATAATGTTGCATGAACATTTAATGTGTTGCAATGTGACCAACATGTTGCAATGTGACGCAATATGATGAACATATAATGTTGCAATGTGACCAACATGTTGCAATGTGACGCAAATGTTGCAACACATAATGTGTTGCAATGTGACGAACATATAATGTCACAATGTGACGCAAATATCATGTTGTCGCAATTTGATGAAAATATCCTTTCATCACAATGTGACATGAATATCATGGCATCACAATGCGATGACCATAGTATTGTCTTCACAATGTGACAAACATAGCCTTCTTGTCACATTCTGACGAACATGGCCTCCTCATCACAATGCGATACAACTATCATGTCATCGCAATGTCACACAAATATCATGTGATAGTAATGCGATGACTATAACCTTGTCGTCACATTGTCATGAACATGGCCTCCTTGTCACAATCTGATGCAAATATCATGTCGTAAATGTGATGCAAATATCATGTCACTGTAATATGATGAAAATATCTTGTCATCACAATGTCACACAAATATCATATCATCGCAATGCAACGACCATAGCCTTCTTGTCGTAGTGCGACGAACATAACACCATCCCAATTAATGCATTAAAGCTATGTTCAACCTAGGCTATTTACTAAGGCTATGTTCGACCTAGGTTATTTAATAAGACTATGTATTAATACTTTATTAATGTATTAGTATGGTCATTAAGGTCCTAATAATGTATTACTAAAGTCAGTAAAGTCAATGTATTACTACTTTATTAATGTATTATTAAAATGTATTAGTGTATTAATACTTTAGCAATGTATTAATTAATAATGTATTAATAAATTAATACAATACATTATTAAAGTATCAATTAATTAATAAGTTACATGATACATTAATGAAAATCAATACTTTAATTTAGACATTACATTATTGTAATGATGCATTATTTATGTATTAATACTTTAATAATGTACATTTTATTAATTTTTTAATGCACTCATACTTTACAATATACATTAATGTATTAATGTCATCCATAGTGATGGTCATGGCTAGCCATGATCTTCTACATAAAACAATTGTCAAACATGGTTAACCATTGTGAACCATGCTAAACCCAGGTCAACCATAGTGAAGGTCATGCATACTGAAGTTCTAGGGAAGTTAACAATGGTCATGTTCAAAAAAATTTAACATTGGTCATGGTCAACCATAGTGAACCATGGCCATTGCCAATTAATGTATTAATAATTTAATAATGTATTATTAATGCATCATCCCAATTACTAACATAGTAATGTTGCAATGTGATGAACATAGTAGCATCAAAATCTGAAAAACATAGTAACGTCCCATTGTGTCAAACATAGCCTTATCATCCAAATGTGACGAACATATCCCCACCAGCACAATGTGATCAACATGCCATATCATCACACTATGACGAATATAGACTTGTCATTGCAATGTCATGAACATAGACTCGTCATCGCAATGTGACACAAATATCTTATCCTCATAATGTGATACAAATATCCTTTCATCAGAAAATGATGAACATAGCCTTGTTGTCACAATGTGTTGAACATAGCTTTGTCTTTTCAATGTGACGAACATAGCCTCGCCGTCACAATGTGATGAACATTGCCTTATCATTGCACCATGGAAAATAAAGCCTTATTATCACACTGTGAAGAACATAGCCCTATCATCACACAATGAATAACATCGTCTTATCGTCGCACTATGACGAAGATATCCTGCAATGTGATGAACATAGTGTCGTCGTCCCAATGTGATAAAAACATCATGTCCTCACAATGCAATGCAAATATTCTATTGTCACAATGTGATGAACATAGCCTTATTGTCGCTATGTGTCGAACATAGCCTTGTCGTTTCTATGTTCTAAACATACCCTTGTCATTGCAATGTCACAATCATAGCCTTGTCGTTGCAATGTGACGAACATAGCCTTGTCATCACAATTTCACAAACATAGCCTTCTCGCCTCTATGTGATGTACATATCCTTGTCATAGCCTCGACATCGCAATGTGATGAACATAGCCTCGTCGTCGCAATGTGGCGAACATAGCCTTGTCGTCGCAATGTGGCGAACATAGCCTCGTCGTCGCAATGTGACGAACATTTCATGTCGTCACAATGTAATGAAAATATCATGTTTTCACAATCTGATGCAAATATCCTATGCAATGTGAGGACCATAGCCTTATCATGGCAATGTGACAAGCATAGCCCTGTCTTCACATTGTGATGAACATGGCCTCCTCGTTACATTGTGACTCAAATATCATTCCATCACAATGTGACGAAAATATCATGTCATCGCAATATGATGCAAATATCGTGTCGCCCGATGTTAATGTATCAAATAAATAATAAGTTATATGTTACATTAGACATTAATGTATACAAATTAATTATTACATTACATTATTAATGTGTCAACTAAATAATACATTAATACAAATGTATACTTTAATTTATAATAAGTTATTAATGTATCAAATAAATAATAAGTTATATGTTATATTAGACATTAATGTATAAAAAATAATTATTGCATTACATTATTAATGTGTCAACTAAATAATACATTATATTATATATTAATAAAAATTTATACTTTAATTTATAATAATTTATCAATGTATTAAATAAATAATAAGTTATATGTTACATTAGACATAGACATTAATGTATAAGAATTAATTATTACACTAAATAATACATTATATTATACATTAATAAAAAATTATATTTTAATTTATACATTAGATTAATGTAATAATGTGTTAATACTTTATTAAAATACTTTATTATTTAATTTATGTATTAATACTTTATTAAAATTTTAATGTATTAATACTTTAGTAATGTATTTATTAAAAATATATTACGTTTTAATTAATTAAATTAATACATTTTAGTATACTTTAATGTATTAATGTTATTTATAGTTATGACCATAAGAAATTATAATTATATTTAGTCATTGTAAACCACCATCATTTTCAATAAAAGTATAGATACTTTAATAATGTATTATTACTTTCTTAATGTTTTATTAAAGTATTATTACTTTAATAATGTATTTATACATGTATTATTACTTTAGCAATGTATTAATTACAATATGCATTAATGTATTAAAACTTTAATTTATAAATTATAATAATGTAATATTATATTGTTAATGTATTAATATTTTAATAATTCTCTACTAAATACATTAAACTAATGTATTATTACTTTATTGATATATTATTAATGTTGTCTTTATTAGTGTGTTATACTTTTGCACTATATAAATTAATAATGTATTAATTAATTAATATATTTAATAATGTGTTAATGTATTTATTTATTAATGTATCCATTAATTAATAAATTTAATTCATTATCAATGTATTGGTCAATTAATATGTTACATTACACAAATGTAAATTAATACTTTAATTTATATATTAATAAACTATTAATTTATATACATTGATACATTAATATAAGATATTAATGTATTACATTAATACATTATATTTATATATTAGTGTAAATTAATAATTAATTAACACATTAATGGTCATCTCAAGACATATTGTTCCGTGAACTAGCAACAATCATTTTATAAAGGTGAAAAATGGTGTCCATTTGTCTATATCAACTACTTTTATAAAGTGGTTGTATTTTAAATTTTAGTTTAGAAAACTTTAATATATGGATGCTTTCTTAATATATTTATTAATATTATTTTTAATGTATGGATGTTTATTAATCTATTAAATTAATAATATTTTAATACTTTATTATTTTTTTTCATAATTTATAAATGTATTTATTATTTAACTAATTCTTTAATGATTAATGTAATAATGTACAAATTAATTGATACAATATATTAATAAGGTATTTATTAATTAATATGTTATATTTATATATTACATTATACATTAACTAATGCATTAGTTACTTTATAAAATGTATTCATCATCTATACATAATATTAACATAATAATATATTTTTTATTACCATTAATAACATAATAATGTATTTTTCTATTAATTAATTGATTATTTATAAACTTATTAATTAATATTTTATTACTTTAATACATTTATGTAATATTATATCAATGTATTTATATATTATTAATGTATTAGTATTTGATTAATATGTTTAACAATCTATTTATACTTTACTAATATATTAAAAAATTACTTTATTAATTAATTAATGTCACATTATTATTATTATTTTTTTTGTTTATTTTTACTTTTTTATTATCACATGCTTATTTTATTATAATTATTTTGTTATGTAGTGTTTAATTTTTCATTAATTAATTTATATTTTATTATCAATTATTAATTAATATTTTATTTATTATTAATATCACTTAATAATTAAAAATTAATATATTATTAATTAATAATTTTCAATTAATTAATTATAATTAGTTAATTATTAACAATTAAGTAATTAATTATTATAGTTTAATAAATTATTAATAATTAGTTAAAAAATTTAAAGATAATTAATTATTAATTATTATTTATTTGTTACATTTAAAATGTATTAATGTAGTAATTTATTAATGGTTATTTCATCTATGGCGGCGGTCAACTAGAAATAACCATTTTTATGTAAAAAGTGGTTGATATAAGACGCCATTCTCCACCTTTTTCAATTAATGACGCGGATCTGCTTATATCAACCACTTTTTACATAAAAGTGATTCTTACTAGTATATTAAGCAATGTATAAAATAGAAATATACATCCACACATATAAATAAAAAAATAATATTAAAATTAAAATTCATAATACATATTTAACAATTTAAATATACAATATTAAAATCCAATTGGATAATCATACTTTTTAATAGAAAATCACATTTTAAAAATAAAAATTCATATTTTAAAATAAAAAAAAATTACACTTTTATAATTATATTTATATTTTGCAAATATTAATATTCATTCTTACTTAATCTAAATTTTCTCCTTACAAACACCATTAAAAATCACATTTTTAAAATAAAAATTCATATTTTAAAATAAAAAAAGTTACACTTTTATAATTATATTTATATTTTGCAAATATTAATATTCATTCTTACTTAATCTAAATTTTCTCCTTAAAAACACCATTAATTAAAATTAAAATGTATTATAATTTATTAATATAACTTCAATGTATGCGAAAACGTAACAATGCTCTTTCGAGCTTCAAAACACTTACACTTGTATTAATGTTACAATGTAAAATTATATTAATAATTTGGAAGTAGTGGCACACTTAGGTCAATAAGACAAGTTTTGTAACTAGTTCAAGTTGCGTTAATAGGTCTAAACAAATGTCTACATTATCTTTGAGCTCTCTCCTTTTTTCTTTTAAGAGATGTTTTTTTTTTTCTTCACTTTTCTCACCTTAAGTGACAAAACAAATATAACATTGTATTAAAATTAAAATGTATTATACTTTATTATTATAACTTCAATGTATGGGAAAAAGTAACAATGCTCTTTCGAGCTTCAAAACACTTACACTAAAATATATAATATTAATGTTACAATGTAAAATTATATTAATAATTTGGAAGTAGTGACACACTTAGGCCAATAAGACAAGTTTTGTAACTAGTTAAAGTTGCATTAATAAGTCTAAACAAATGTCTACATTATCTTTGAGCTCTCTTTTTTTTTCTTTTTTCTTTTAAGAGATGTTTTTTTTTTCACTTTTCTAACTTAAGGTGAGAAAAAATATAACTCAATGGTGAAGGATCTCAACATTAATAACACTCTTGATTTTGTTATAGAGTAGTTGATTTGGTTATTGTTGGATTAACCATTTATAATTGCAATATGTTGGGTGATGTTTGGTTAATCTTGATTTTGTTATAGAGTAGTTGATTTGGTCATTGTTGGATTAACCATTAGTGATTTACACTCTCCAATGAGAGTGGTATAATGTTGAGATCCATGAGCTTTTTAAAATTCTTGATAAAGTGAATGACCTGTGGGAGAGAGATATGCACACAAATTGAAGTGATGGTTCATGGGTTTATGAACCATGGTGAATGGCGTATGGAAGTGGAGCATGTGGAAGAGAGATATGCACACAAATTGAAGTGATGGTTCATGGATTTATGAACCACTATGAATGGCACATGGAAGTGGAGCATAGGAAGAAGCAGTTTGACTAAGAAGTATTTGGTGAATGAGATATTTGAATGAGTTGTTTGGCTCAATGTATTTGGAGGTGAGAGGGATGTTGGTAAAGAAGCTGGTAGATGCTTCTTGCATCATTTGGGTAGATCTTCTTGCATCATTTGCCAACATACACTGGATCTACATGGAACATAGGTAGAAGCACATTAAGGAATAAGTTATTTGACTCATTGTATTTAGAGCATGGAGGGATGCTTCTTGCATCATTTGCTAGGGAATATAATAGTAATATAAGTACTTGGTCTATGTAATTGTATTTGGAAGGGAGGGATGTTGGCAATGAAACAAGTTGCTCGAACATTCAATTGTAATTATTCTTATGAAGTTGGATTTGATCACATGTAAATGGGTGTATGGTTGTAAGACCTATTTGGGCATGGGTACCTTAGGAAGTGGAGCATAGAAAGAAGCAGTTTGACTAAGAAGTATTTGGTGAATGAGATCTTTGAATGAGTTCTTTGGCTCAATGTATTTGGAGCCGATAGGGATGTTGGTAAAGAAGTTGGTAGATGCTTCTTGCATCATTTGCCAACAGACACTGGATCTACATGGAGCATAGGTAGAAGCACATTAAGGAATAAGTTATTTGACTTGCTGTATTTAGAGCATGTAGGGATGCTTCTTGCATCATTTGCTATGGCATATAGTGGTAATATAAGTACTTAGTCTATGTACTTGTATTTGGAACTGGAGGGATGTTGACAATGAAACAAGTTGCTCGAACATACAATTGTAATTATTTTTATGAAGTTGGATTTTATCACATGTAAATAGGCATATGGTTGTAAGACCTATTTGGGCATGGGTACCCTAGTTTGATGGTTCACTACTATAAAGTCTAGACATAGACTTGGATTTTATCACATGTAAATGGGCATATGGTTGTAAAACCTATTTGGGCATGGGTACCCTAGTTTGATGGTTCACTACTATAAAGTCTAGACATAGATCTAGTTTGATTTATAAAATTTGAGAGGGGTAGGGGTTTATCCCAAGTCAATTTTAAAGGGGGGGATGTTGGGTTAATCTTGACTCAATCATAAAGTAGTTGATTTTGTCATTGTTGGGTTTATCCTTAGTGGTTTAAGGGTAACCCATGGTATTATATGTGAGTCTTTGCATGACTATCTCCACACCATGCATGGCTATGCATGTTCATGCATGTCTTGGCATGAGTATATCCACTCCATGTTTGTTTTTGCATGACTATCTTGAGGCCATGCATGTCTTTGCATTGTAATGTAATTATGGTAAAATAATTAGGGTTGTAATTGATGAAACCTATTTAATGGCTAGAGATACTTTAGTGTAGGAAGCCTCAATTGGTTATTTGAATGATTATTTCTGTATAGTTTTTCAACATGACGAATCCATTTCTTTATTCAAAAATGAATTTTAAACAACAAAAAATAATGATTTCGTATTTTGTCACAAGATTCCAACAAAAAAAACCAAAACTTAAAACAATTAAACAAAACCAATATTTAATGTAAATTTGTATATATACTATATACTTTCTTTATATGGTATTTCTCTCTGAGTTTTAACACCATGCATAAACTTACCAAAAATTATATTTACCAGACTCTTTCTTTAAATTTAAATTTAAATTTATTTTTCTTTTAAAACTATGTAGATTCATTTCAAATTTTAATGATATCAAAATATTAAACTCAAAGTTGCTAATTACGAATTAAGATATCATTTTGGAACGTTATATACAACGATCAATAACCAGCGCGCCAGGCTAGTTGGTTATTGATCGCCGTTATATTACTTGGCACACATCGCGTTCATATAACCTGATTCCTTTGCACACTTTCTACTAGTAACCTTGACGTCACAAGTGGAGCATTTGCGGGCGGATAATATGAAGCATATATACATGAGAATATTCGGGAGAATGCATGTGGTATCAATCCTTTCTTAAATATAATTTGATTATTATATGGATAAATATCACATACTATTCTTTTCATGTGATTATTGCACTTATAAATGTGTTCATTTGATATATATTTATTATTAATTTTTTTTCATATTTAATTATTTTTAAATTTCATATCCACTATTTGTTTAGTTTTATTGTATTCAGGTGTGTTTTGTAATCCAATAATTCTTATTTATAATTAGAAAGTGATAAACTCAATAAAATAAAATAAATGATTTTATTTTTTAAATTTAATTGTGTTTTGTAATCCAATAATTCTTATTTATAATTAGAAAGTGATAAATTCAATAAAATAAAATAAATGATTTTATTTTTTAAGTTTAATTTTTATTTTAGTTAAAAAAATGTTATATTTATATGAACATTAAACTATTTTATTCTTTTTTATTTAAGAAAATAAAAAGAAGATTTACATATCTATTTATATATCTATCTATATATATGTTAAAAAAAAAATTCAAAATATTATTAGAAAAAAAAAGATTTATATATAAATTAAAAAGGAAAAATTTAATATTGATTTTATGTTCCAATATTGCAAACCAAATAAAATAGGAATAAGCCTCAACAACATAATCATAATGTTCCGATATTGCAAACCAAATAAAATAAGAATAAATTTCGACAACATAAAAGAAGAAATCATAATACAAGACAATTTTTTTTTAAAATATAAGTGAATTAAGAAGCAAAACCATATGTCATGAAGGGTTCTTGTGATGGGATAAAAATATTAGCCTCTTCTAATATATCCCATTTCCATTTGATCTAAAGAAGAGTTTGCAAACCAAATAAAATAGGAATAAACTTCAACAACATAAAAAGAAGAAATCACAATATAATACATTTTTTTTTTGAAAATATAAGTGAATTAAGAAGCAAAACCATATGTCATGAAGGGGTCTTGTGATTGGATAAAAATATTAGCTTCTTCTTCTAGTATATCCCATGTCCATCTGACCATAAGAATAGTTTGTTTACAGAGGGAAATTACTTCCATGTTGTTGTCCCTATATATGTTATATTAAGAAATGATTTCAAAAGCATGTTGCATTAATTTAATTGTTATATTAAGAAATGATTTCAAAAGCATGTTGCATTAATTTAACTTGTTTGAACAATGGTCTCAACAAAATATTTTGCATTCTTTTTGTTTCATTAACCTAATCTATAACTCATTTGAAGTTATCTAGAATTTGTGTATGAGAAATGTCTTTTTATAATTAGGGTTTCAATGAAATAGCCAAGGCTTTCCATTTTTCCACATTGTTTGTGCCTTACTTGATATCTTATTTAAATAAGATCATATATATGACTCACCATCCCCACAAATACCGAGAGTACCTTGGCATCGTTGGCGCAAAGTTGGAGACCGAGGTTCTCGGAGGTTACAAAAAAAGGTACCATTGTAGTTTAGTTGCACTGGCATATATTCAACCTTCTGCAAGGGAAGGAGGTCTCACCCGAAGTGTAGCCAAGACTTTGTGTGATAAAGTGAATTACAGAGGACACATCATCAAATCTAGCACAACGTAGCATGGATCCATAGTCAGGTGTAAAGAGATCATAGCATAAGGATCCTTAGATCGATAAAGACAATGAACAACCCATGTTACGCAACGTTAAAATGAACACATGCATTACATGAGTTGTTAAAACAATAACACAATTAGTAAATACACATCATAGGAAAAGTTACATGAAAGTAGATCAATCATTCATCCATAACACAACAAAATTTTGTATGCTCGAATACTCCTTTCTTTATTATAATATCTCATACTGTTGAATATAGAGCAGATCGTTCATATCACAACTTACATAACATAACCATAATTAGTTCGCTTGACAGATAGATTCTAGTGAAATAGTCTCTTGTAAACTAGTACAACATCTGAATATCAACAAAATAGTACAATGGAAACACATGAAAATTCTAAAAGTCCCAACAACAACAACAACAACAACCAACCACAACCAACCCTTTCATGTTACAATTTCCCCAATTTATATTATTCCCTTGGTTGTTTCTTGATTCCACATCTTTCTGGCAGCACTCAAAGCTTCTAGGATTTCCCACTTCTTTCTCTAGCTGGCACATCACTCTTTTTCCTTGTTGGTACTCTGGTACCTAGCTTTTCTCCATGTGGAGTCCTCACTATTGTGCTCTATTGTTCCACAAAACATTTATGCCTCCACGAAAATGGTTCTTCAAAAGGGAGGGCCCAAGAGGCCCTGAGCATAATCCTTGACTCGTCCCAAGTCAACTTTTCATCCCTTTTCTCCGTGGTCCCTCAAACGAAGCGCCCAAATTTGGTACAATTTGCAAAGATTGTTGTCGAAAGCTGTCATATTTCTCGACTTTGTCTGACCATTTCCTGGGCATAATAGAGCTCATGCGACAAATTCATGTGTCGCCACTATGTCAGGTGCTATGGGTTTGGTAACCATCAATGTATTCTACTCTGGTTCCGCAACATAATCCAGGTGTTGTATTTTAACATAAGTTGCTTGGATTGTCGATATACATTCCCTGAGTGGTGTCGAAGCCTCCCGTCGAGTGTCATACAATATATATTCTTCTTATTGATTTCCCGACCATGTCTACTTGCTCACGTCCTTGTCGTTTGTTGGCGTTCATAGTTGTATTTTCTTCCCACAGAAAATTGACTCGTTCGCATTTATTTTCCACATCCAACGATTAACAAATGCTTGTGGAGCAGCCAATGGAAACGTCGAGTTCCTTCCAAGCAACCTAAACTAGAGTGTGATTTCCATAGCCTATTAGAGACTTGTACTCTGGCATGGGGTAGCTTGTGATTCAGGTGGATATCGGTGGCCACCCACATGTTCCAACTTCCACCTGGCTCATCTGGACAATTTTCAGTTCGACATATTTCGATGTAATGGGGAAATTTCTTTGTAATTGTGGGTTCTACACTTACGGAGTTGTATTGAAGCCCTACACAACATCCAGGTGGATATTGGTGGCCGCCCACATATTTCAACTGACTTATTTTGGAAGTTTTCATGTCAGTACATCTTTCTGTACTTCCAAGGCTGTTTTGGGTCTCTAAATAATGTTTTCTTGGCTTGCCAAAGTCAATCTACAAATGAAGTCAGAATTTGATGGCATAATTCATATTTCTCAAAAATACCTTTCCAATGGGCTATCACATGCCTAAAACGAAGATTGTATGAAAAAGTTACGACCTCGGGAAATTAATGTACTAACTTACCCCAACGGGGCCCACATGAATTTTGGTGCTTCATCTCCTAGGGTTAGGTTTTTTGGATGTCTAGGGTTTTTGCATTCATGTTTATCATAAAAAAACCTTTAGAGCCTAATTGTAATCATCTTCTTGCGAATGACCGTGGCCATCACATCTCTTCTTAGAGATAAAGTTGCCACCATTCTAGCGAGTCTTGCACTCTATATTTTTACGATCTTTGTACATTTATTTCATTAATAAAAATCATGTATTGTTGTATCTCTCAGTTATTGCAATTTTTATGAGTATTTCATTGTAATATCTCTGCTTTCATTTTGTTTCGAAAATAATCTGGATCAGTGGTATCAGAGCAGGCTGCTCTTGACCATTTTTCATTGCATGTCCCTGACGAGGTCCGAGTATAGAAAGTTGGATCTCGAGCTTGTCTCTCTTGAGGAAAATCGCTCTTGCATGCCCAAGAAAACATATATGGTGGCAGAAAATAAAAATAGTAGAACAAAAGATTCTATTAACCTATTGCTTGAGAAAGCTCTCACGCGACAGAGGGACAAAATGATGGAGAATTTTTCCCACATCCTTCAATGTATGTCGATAGCAACAGACACATCTTCATCAAGAGAACATTTTGTAGGAGTCTCTCCCTTCAAGGTACAATTTAATTTTTATAATCTAGTATTTGAAGGTCATATACATGTGGATGCCTTAGGAAAATGGTTGAATCTGATAGAAGGTTATTTCTCTATTCACAATTTTTTCGACAGAGAAAATATCACTTTTGCACTCCTTAAGACTCTCCCCCATGTCAAACATTGGTGGGAAACTTACTGGGAGCAAAGTTCCACATAGGAATATGGAATATATGGGATTGAGCCCAATTGGGATTTTTTTGTGTATGCAGTCAAGGAACAATACTACCTTGTTGATAACTATGAAGACCAGTACATGAGATGGACCACACTGTGGCAAGAGAAGAGAAAAAAAATGTCATAGTTCACAAATAATTTCCATACCTTGCAGATGAAGCTGGGTATCAAAGAATATGAGCGACATTTGGCTCTGAAATACCATGGGGTTTTGCATAGGTACATCCAAAATGAAATGCATTTCCTAAACATGTCATCATTGGGAGCTTCCTATCGATATGTTGTCAAAATCGAGAATAAATTTAGGCACTAGAACAAATGTGAGTTCAGGTCTGTAAATCTGTAACAACCAAAGCATGGTAAATAAAACCCTAACCAACAACCTCTAGACAACCAGTCCAAGAAAAAAAACAAGAAGGGTAAGGGAAAGAAGAAGAATGAAACTGGGAAGTGGTGCGATGTCCACAAAATCCCCTAGCACAACACCAATGAATGTCGCTCGAAACAGTTATTGGTGGTCAAGGTCAAAGACAAGGAATCAAACCCTAATTCATAATCTAATCCAGAAAAGATTGAAAACAGACAGATCATCGACACATACCCCACTGCTATTGTCGCGATTGCAAGAATTCAACCAGAAGAACTAGTAGATCCTGAAGAGGGGGAGCGCCTTTTCCATTCACAGATGTGGGTAAAGGGGACCCTGTTGCATTTCATTGTTGATAACGAAAACCAAAAGAACCTCATCTCAGTTGAGGTCGTAAAAAAATTGGGGTTGTCGACAACACCACACCCGCAATCATACAACATCAGGTGGCTTCACCAGGGATGAGATCTCCGTGTCAGCCAACAATGTCTCCTGTCCTATGGAATCCATCCCTTCAAGGATGAGGTAGTGTGTGATGTTTCCCCTCTTGATGCTTGTGATGTTGTTTTGGGCCAACCATATATGTGGAAACATCATGTTGTTTATGAGTCTCGACCCCATAGTGTCATTATTACTCTAGGAGGTCATCTCTATAGGATACCAGAGGTAGTTCCGACTATTGTTCCACCAAAACAGTGCCACAAGGTAATCTCTCATACTGGAAAATTCATCCTCTTCACAATCTATTCAAAGGATGCCCATGCAACCACTGCAGCCTCAACACCTTCTATCCAACAGAAGCAGATTGTAGAAATTGTTTCTTCACCTACGATGGTGATTACACAATGACCTGTCAAGCCTAGAGACAACAGGTTGGTGGAACAGATTCAACCCCACCAACAATAGGTTCATGACAACCTTCCACAGACCAAACAATGCAACTTCTCCAAAAAGGCACGCAACTCACCAAGACTCAGATTCAGAAAACACTTTCTCCTCTTCTTTGGGCACTCCACACAATGGATACCATTACTTCCTAAGGGGTGAGGATTGATCCAAGTGTATATCGATGGTCACCCACATGTCCCAACTTCCAACTAGATCATCTGGACAGTTTTCAGTTCATTACATTTCTCTATAATGGGGACATTTCTTTTTAATTGTGGGTTCTAAACTTATGAGGCTGTCTTGAAGCCCTACACAACATCTAGGTGGATATTGGTGGCCTCCCACCTATTCCAACTGGCTTATTTTGGAAGTTTTCATGTCGGTACATATTTCTGTACTTGTTGAACTTGCTCTTTTACTTCTGTCAGCACCGACATCAATATCCCCTCACACAATCGAACACCATGCAGGAAAACATGCCAAGGACACACACATATGCAAGGGAATATATTGCATATGGATGATGGATACATTCACACTTTGAAACAATAGTTGGGACCTGTCCAACGTACTATATGACGGTTGGCCTCATGTCCCAATATATTTCACATTATTAATTATCGTTGAGAAAGGATCGCAACTATGTCCAAGACGCACACAGTCACGTGAACCCTGAGGTATTTGCAGATTCGACTGTGTATAAAGAATCCTTTCAACCTTTCAATTGTATCCATCGACCAGAGTCAAGTTCCTTTATAAGAAATATGAAATCACAGAGAAATCCTATCCTGTAAGAATTAGCCCAGAAAACTACAAGTTACGTTGATTACGAAGATCACCAATGATGACCCACCTAATCCATACCTCCATAAGGGAGAATCCAACTAGCCATATTGGTTACAGATGTCAAGGGAAGGTGTTCACCATCATGTTATAGAAGGAATGTCCCTCTCATACACCCTTAGTTCAATCCCAAGGACATAGGGACATTTGAGACTCCTCCGTAAGGTGCAATTGTATCAAGTCACCAATCGATAGTAGAAGTTAAAGACAAGGAATTTAAGTTGTTGGCCACTAGTACTCAGCCCTGGTAAGGTGTAGGAGGAGGAAAATATGTTGGATTTCCTTCCAGTGAACCTGAATCCAAGTTGATCCATATTATTTTCGGAATGAAATGAAAGCAAATATATTACAATGAAATACTCATAAAAATTTCCAAAAACAAAGAGATACAACAATACATGATTTCTATTAATGAAACACATGTACAGAGCCTGTAAAAATACAGAGTGCAAGACTCACTAGAATGGTGGCAACTTTATCTCTGAGAAGATATGTGACGACTATGCTCATTCACAATAATATCATTACAATGAGGCTCTGAAGGCCTTTTTATGATAAACATTAATTCCAAAACCCTAGACATCCAAAAACCTAACCCTAGGAGATGAAGCGCCAAAAGTCATGTGGGCCCTGTTGGGGTAAGTTAGTACATTAACTTCCTAGGGTCGTAACTTTTTCATACGATCTCTGTTTTAGGCATGTGATAGCCTGTTGGAAAATTTATTTCGAGAACTAAACATTATGTCATCAAACACTAACTCTTTCTACATTTTGACTCTGGCAAGTCAAGAAAACATTGTTTAGATCCCCAAAACAACCCTAGAAGTACATAAATATGTATAGACATGAAAACTTCCAAAATAAGCTAGCTGGAATATGTGGGAGACTACCAATATCCACCTTGATGTCGTGTAGGGCTTCATGATAGCCCCGTAAGTATAAAACCCAAAATTAAAAATAAATGTCCCCATTAGAGAGAAACGTGTTGAACTGAAAACTGTCCAGATGAGCTAGTTGGAAGTTGGAACATGTGGGTGGCCACCGATATCCATCTGGATC
Source organism: Picea engelmannii (assembly GCA_009831015.1). NCBI lineage: Eukaryota > Viridiplantae > Streptophyta > Pinopsida > Pinales > Pinaceae > Picea > Picea engelmannii. The sequence continues at coordinate 64,687 of ML806657.1, forward strand.
AATCCTCACCCCTTAGGAAGCAATGGTCTCCATTGCATTGAGTGTCGAGGGAAGAGGGGAAAGTGTTTTTTGAATCTGAATCTTGGTTAGTTGCATGCCTTGTTGGAGAAGTTGTGTTGCTTGGTTTGTGGAAGGCTGTCATGAACCTGTTGTTGGAGGGGTTGAATCTGTCCCACCAACCTATTATCTCTAGGCTTGACAAGGCATTGTGTAGGCACCATCATTGGTGAAGAAACAATTTATGCAATTTGCTTCTGCTGGATAGAAGGTTTTGAGGCTGCAGTGGCTCCAGGGGCCTTCTATGCATCCTTTGAACAAAATTTGAAGAGGATGAATTTTGCAGTATGAGCGATTAACTTTGGTATCATGTATATATGACCCCCCAGTGTAATAATGACACTACAGGGTTGAGACTCATAAATAGAATGATGTTTCCACATATATGGTTGGACCAAAACAACATCATAGACATCAAGAGTGGAAACATCACACACTACCTCATCCTTGAAGGGATGGATTCCATAGGATAGGTGACACTGATGGCTCACACAGAGATATCGACAACCCCAAATGTTTGATGACCTCAGTTGAGATGAGGTTCTTCTGGTTTCCTTTATCAACAATGAAATGAAATGGGTTCTCCTTTACCCAAATATATGAATGGAAGAGGAGATCCTCCTCTTTAGGCTCTACTAGTTCTTTTGGTTGAATTGTTGTGGTCGTGACAGTAGCACTAGGGTCTGCGTCGATGATTTTTCTTTTTTCAATATTTTCTGGACTAGATTCTGAATCAGGGTTTAGCTCCTTTGCTTTGACCTCGACCACCAATGAATTTTTCGAGAGATATTCGTCGGTATTGTGCCAGGGGATTTTGTGGACATCACACCACTTCCCGGTGTCATTCTTCGTCTTTCCCTTACCCTTGTTGTCATGTGTCTTGGACTGGTTTTCTGGAGGTTGTGTCTTTATCAACAATGAAATGAAACGGGGTCCCCTTTACCCACATTTGTGAATGGAAGAGGAGCTCCTCCTCTTTAGGATCTACTAGTTCTTTTGTTTGAATTATTGCGGTTGCGACAATAGCAGTGGGGTTTGCGTTGATGATATGCCTATTTTCAATATTTTCTGGATCGGATTTTGAATCAAGGTTCAACTCCTTTTCTTTGACCTCGTCCACCAATGATTGTTTCAAGATACATTCATCGGTATTGTGCCAGGGGATTTTGTTGACATCACACAACTTCCCAGTGTCATTCTTTGTCTTTCCCTTACCCTTGTTTTCATGTGTCTTGGACTGGTTTTCCAGAGGCTGTTGGTTAGGGTTGTCTTTACCATGCTTTGGTTATTGCAGATTTGTAGACCTGAACTCCCATTTGTTCTTGTGCCTAAATTTCTGCTCGATATTGACAACATATAGATAAGCATCTCCCAATGTTAATATGTTTAGGAAATCCATTTCGGTTTGAATGTACCTATGCAGAGCCCCACGACATTTCAGAACCAGATGTCACTCAGAGTCTTTGATACCCATCTTGGTGCGCAAGGTATGGAAAGTATTTGTGAACTCCGACATTGTTTTTCTCTTCTCTTTCCGTAGTGTGGTCCATCTCAAGTACCGGTCTTCATAGTTATCAACAGGGTAGTATTGTTCCTTGACCGCATCCACAAAAACATCCCAAGTGGGATCGACCCATACATTCCATATTCCTCTGTGGAACTTTGCTCCAAGTAAGTTTCCCACCAATTTTTGACATGGGGGAGAACCTTGAGGAGTGCGAAGGTGATCTTTTCACTATTAAACAAATTGTGAACAAAGAAATAAACTTCTAGCAGACTCAACCATTTTTCTAAGGCATCCACATCTATCTAACATTCAAATACTGGAATATCAAAATTAACTTGTACCTTGAAGGGATAGGTTCCTCCAAAGTGGCCGCTTGATGAATATGCACCTGTTGCTATCGACAGGTGTTGAAGGATGTGGGAAAAATTCTCCATCATTTCATCCCTTTGTCGCACAAGAGCTTGCTTAAGTAACAGGTTAATAGAATCTTCTGCTACATCGTTTTTCTTTTCTTCCACCATAGAGGGTTTCTTGGGTGTGCGAGAGCGATTTTCCCCAAGAGAGACAAGCTTGATACCCAACTTTCTATACTTGTACCTCGTTGGGGACATGCACTGAAAAACGATCAAGAGCATCCTGCTCTGATACCACTGATCTTGATTATTTTTGGAACGAAATGAAAGAATATATATTACAATGAAATACTCATAAAAACTATCAGAAACAAAGAGATACAACAATACATGATTTATATTAATGAAATAAATGTACAAAGACTACAAAAATACAGAGTGCAAGACTCGCTAGAATGGTGGCATATTTATCTCTGAGAAGAGATGTGACGACTATCCTCATTCGCAAGAAGATGATTACAATGAGGCTCTGAAGGCCTTGTTATGATAAACATGAATACTGAAACCATAGACATCCAAAAACCTAAACCTAGCAGCTGAAGAGCCAAAAGTCACGTGGGCCCCGTTGGGGTAAGTTAGTACATTAACTTCCTGGGGTTGTAACTTTTGCATACGATCTTCGTTTTAGGCGTGTGATAGCCCGTTGGAAATATATTTTTGAGAAATACACATTACTTCATCAAACGATGACTTCGTCTATAGTTTGAATGTGGCAAGAAATGATTGTTTAGATCCCCAAAATGGAACTGGAAGTACAGAAAGATGTACTGACATGAAAAATTCCAAAATAAGCCAGTTGGAATAGGTGGGAGGCCACCAATATCCACTTGTATGTTGTGTAGGGATTCAAGATAGCCTCGTAAGTGTAGAACCCACAATTAAAAATAAATGTACCCATTATAGATAAATGTAATGAACCGAAAACTGTCCAGATGAGCTAGTTGGAAGTTGGAACATGTGGGTGACCATCGATATTCACTTGGATCAATCCTCACCCCTTAGGAAGTAATGGTATCCATTGTGTGGAGTGACCAAAGAAGAGGAGAAAGTGTTTTATGAATCTGAATCTTGGTGAGTTGTGTGCCATGTTGGAGAAGTTGTGTTGCTTGGTCCGTGGAAGGCTGTCATGAACCTATTGTTGGTGGGGTTGAATCTGGTCCACCAACTTGTTGTCTCTGGGCTTGACAGGTCATTGTGTAAGCACCATCATAGGTGAAGAAACAATTTCTGCAATCTTCTTCTGCTGGATAGAAGGTGTTGAGCCTGCAGTGGTTGCATGGGCATCCTTTGAATAGATTGTGAAGAGGATGAATTTTGCAGTATGAGAGATTACCTAGAAAATGAGTACAAAAGAATCATACTTCAGATCAGATTATCGGAAACAAAGATGCAGGAGTTGAAACTAAAAGAAGAATCCATTTACGAGAACAAAAATACCTATCACTCTCATCTATGATTGAAACAAACAGATTTGAAGAGGCCAATAAGGATGAATTTTGGAATAAAGCCACAGATGAAGAATTGGATAAAATAGAGAAGAATGAAACTTGGGAATTGGTTCCAAGACCAAAGAATAAGAATGTGATTGACACAAAGTGGGTATTCAGAAATAAATTGAATGAATATGGACAGGTTACAAGGAACAAATATAGATTGGTATGTAAAAGATACACACAGGTTGAAGGAATCAACTTTGAAGAGATATTTGCTCCAATTGCTAGAATGGAAGCAATCCGATTGCTCCTAGCTTATGCATGCTCCAAGAATATTAAAGTGTATCAGATGGACATGAAATCATTGTTTCTGAATGGGGAACTTGAAGAAGAAGTCTACATTGAGCAACTTGAAGGATTTCAGTTGTCAGAGAACGTAGATTATGTGTGTAAATTGAAGAAGGCTTTGTATGGTCTAAAACGGGCTCCTAGAGCATGGTACTCTAGATTGAATAAATATCTACAACATGCAAGGTTCAGAAAAGGAAGTGCAAACAACAACCTCTACATCAAGGTAACTCAAGATAGTATTTTATTAATTGAAGTTTATGTTGATGATCTTATTTTTGGAAGCAATGATGACAGGTTAAGACATAAATTTGCAAAGTATATGCATAATGAATTTGAAATGTCATTACTCGGAGAAATGTCATTATTTCCGGGTCTTTAGATACGTCAAAGAAACCAAGGAATTTTTATTTCTCAAACTAAGTATATTAGAGAAATGCTAAAGAAGTTCGGAATGGGAGATTGAAAACCAGTTACCACTCCTATGAAAACCAGTTGCAAGTTGAGCAAAGATGATGATTCAAAGTATATAGACTAGAGACAATACATGTCACTTATTGGTAGCTTACTATATGTGAGAACATCCAGACCATATGTAATGCAGGAAGTTGGAAAGGTTGCATGATTTCATGCAACACCAAAGGAATCACATGTCTTAGCAATGAAGAGGATTTTTAGATATCTCAAAGGAACATAAGAGTTTGGATTATGGTATCCAAAAGGAAAGAATATATCACTTATTTCCTACACAGATGTAGATTGGGCAGGTTACATTGATGACCGACGAAGCACCAGTGGAGAAATGGTCTACTTGGGTGAGTGTTTAGTATCATGGTTAAGCAAGAAACAATCATCAATATCCTTATCTGCAGTCGACACAGAGTATATTGCAGTAGCATCATGTTGTACACAGGTTCTGATGATGAAACAAACTATGACAGATATACAGGTTGAGTATGATGATCCCATTCCAACCTATTATGATAATACAAGTGTTGATTAAGGTTGATTGTCATTGATGTCAACCCTTGAAGAAAGTTGGAGAACCTAGGTTTGGGTAATGGACCCATGTTTGTTTGATGGATAACGTTATGCGTTTTTTATATTTGTAGGTAATACTATTCTATATGGATAGTACATGTCAGTCAATTTCCAGTGGTATGTGGAATGTCACATAAATCCTCATGGTTAGAGATTTATGGACATGTGAAGTTGGAGAACCCTCATGAGTCATCTAGAAACCCCAAAAGGTCAAAGTAATCAAAGTGGTTTAAGAGATTTTTAGAAGGTAAATAATAAAGTGAAGTGATGAGTGTACTATAATTCAAAGTGAATACAAAATAAATTATTTAAATAATAAAGTTAATGGAGAAATTACTAAGTTGACAAGTGGTTAGAAGTGGGTTAGCCCTAAAATAAGGAAAGTGGTTTAAGATGCTTAGAAGGTAACCCCTTGAGGTAAAGTGAAGTGATGAGTGTACTATAAGTCAAAGTGGATACAAAATAAATTATTTAAATAATAAAGTTAATAGATAAATTACTAATTCGACAAGTGGTTAGAATTTGGTTAACCCTAAAATAAGGAAAGTGGGTTAAGATGGTTAAAAAGTAACCACTTGAGAAAGCTACATGAAAGTATAAATAAGAGGCAAGGCTCTCTCATTTTAATCACACTTGAACATATTGAATATCTACATGTGACTGAGGTAACCAAAGGATATCTAATCCGAATTTCATAGAGAAGGTGAAGTAAACAAGGTTGAAATTCAAGGAAGGATAAATTCTTTTGATGATGCTTTATAAGGTATGTTATTTACAGGTCATCTCACCATTTTCGAAATAAATTTTTTTCTAGGATGATTCAGACCATGAAATTGATAGGCCATTAAGAAAACATATCCAAGTAGTTGTGGTACATATTGTATCTTGTGGGTCGTTATATTTTTGGAGTTACACTTCGTGGAAAATAAGGTTTGTGGCTAGTCCTGAAACTAGTCTAAAACAAGTGTTTCGGGTAAAATCATCATAACTTCTTCATAACAGATCCAAATTAAGTAAGACAAAATGTGTTGGTTAGATTACAATCTATAGTATTCTGTGTAACATTTTTTGATCCATACAAAAAATGTTCCGTGCAGGGCACACTCTACAAGTTCGCTCTCTAGAATAAGCCAGAATTCAACAAAGTATGTCAGTTTTGCTATAAATCCTTTTTTGAGAGGTTCCAAGTAGTGACACTTGGAGGAATTGCATAAAACACACTGAATAAAATTGTGTACTATTTTTCAGATCTTTATTCATTACAGGTACATAGTTATGATTATTTCAAGTTAGGGTTGTTGACTAATCCAAAACTAGTCATGTGAGACTAAAGAAAAGTTTGATGAAAATGCTAATATCTTGTTGTTAAATTTAAGGAAGGTTTGCAGGTATGTGATCATATACACCAGGTCTATTATAGAGTTACAAATCAGATTTGGATGATGAAATTTATGAGGAATTTTGGTTGAGGTACATGTTGGGTACATGGTTGAGACAAGTAGTTGATGAGTTGGCACATACATGAGGTGTATAGTTGATTATGTTGGTACATCTTGATGAGTAATAGTTGATGAGTAGTTGATACAGGATTGGTACATACTTGGTACATGGTTGGATGCACTCGTTTATGGTACAAGTTGATTATAGGTTGGTGCATGGTTGATGCACTGTTTATGGTACAGGTTGATTACAGGTTGAGGTGCAGTTTGATGCATGGTTCAAGTTTATTGGTACAAGTTTACATCAATATATATCAAAGTGATAGCGTGACAGTGGTTCCATCATTCTACTTATACGTCAAGGCAGTTGGATGGGGAAAGTACAGGTGGTTGTAGCCACCTTCTGGTTGTAGCCAGAGAACATAGGGGGTTGTAGCCAGATAATTGGGGAGTTGGAGCTTCCCTCAGGTTGTAGCCTGCGAAACTAGGGGGTTGGAGTCTACTTCTAGTTGCAACTGGAAAACAAAGGAAGTTGGTGCTTCCAATGAATGTAATTCTTCAAGACATATAAGAAAAAACATTGCGTGGTTTTCTCCTGCTTTCGGTTTCCACGTAAAACATTGGTGTACTGTGTACTGTGTATGTGTATGATTGTTCATTGTTCATTGCTTATTTACTGTGTAGTTATTGGATGATAATGCTACATTGATATAACACTTGGATTATATGGTTAAAAATGATTAAATTTCTCTATTACTGATTCACCCCCCTCTCAGTAATCCAACAATTGGTATCAGAGCGAGTTCCTTTAGAAATCAGTTTAACCACTGAAAGGTAGATCATGGAGAGAAACAACTTGTATAAAAATGGAATACCACAGTTTGATGGACATAAGTATGCATTTTGGAGCATAAGGATGAAGACATATATACATGCACAGGGATTTGAAATTT
>ML806657.1:71927-85504 GCA_009831015.1 Picea engelmannii
ACCACTGAAAGGTAGATCATGGAGAGAAACAACTTGTATAAAAATGGAATACCACAGTTTGATGGACATAAGTATGCATTTTGGAGCATAAGGATGAAGACATATATACATGCACAGGGATTTGAAATTTGGCAATCAATTGTCGATGGATACACAGTACCAACAGTTCCACCAACAATTGACAAAGCAGTGAAACTCGGTCAGAATAATTCCAAATCCACAAATGCACTTTTGAATGGTCTTGGTGAAACGATATTCACCAAAGTTGCACGGTGTAAATCCGCTAAAGAGATTTGGGACAAACATCGAAATATTTATGAAGGAGATTCAAAAGTCAAAGCAACAAAGCTTCAAACTTACCAAGGTCAGTTCGAACAACTAAAGATGAAGGAAGATGAGAATATTGCAGCTTACTTCTTACGAGTCGATGAAACAGTAAATGCAATCATGATATTGGGAGAAGAAATTCAAGAATCTGTAATTGTTCAAAATGTACTAAGATCTCTTCCTATGAGATTTGACCCTAAGATATCAGCACTAGAAGAAAGAGAAGATAAAAACTCAATAAGAATGGACAAACTACATGGAATATTCACAACATATGGAATGAGAATTGAAAAGGAAAATCCAAATGTAAGAGAAGCAGCCTTCAAAGCATCCAAAATATCAAAGCAAAAGGGAAAGAAATAAGAAAAAGAACATAGAAACAATAGTGACGTCTCAAAAGATGATGAAGAAGTGGACAACTTTTTCAAAACACTGAACAAGGGAACCAATGACATGTATAGAGGTAAGCTTCCTTTACTTTGTTTTAATTGTGATGGTATTGGTCATTTTTCTAACAAATGTCCTCATAAGAAAAAGAGAAATGATGAAGGTTACTCAAAAAAACAAACAAACATGTAAAGGCAGAAAAACCACAAAGAAAGTTTTCAAGAAAATCTTATGCACCAAAGAAGATATCTCATCATTAGATGAAGATGAAGTCAGCGACAGTGAGACATATAGAGTTCTATTCATGGCAGTAGAAGACTCTGATAAAGAAGACTCCAAAGAAGAATATGAAGAAGCTGAAGAAGAATATGAAGAAGTCGAAGAAGAAATTGAAGAGGCAGAAGTTGACTACCAAGAAGAATTGTTGAGTTTCATAGAAGTTATCAGAAGAGAAAAGAGCGAAAAAAAGAAGCTATTATTAATATTATGGTAGCTTCGGGAGGTATGAACCTCTATTGTGACCTATGACGAGATTAGAATATTCCAGAAGGAAGCAAAGAAGTAAAGGAAGCCCTAGACAAGTTTTCGGCTGCATAAATATAATTAATATGAATTAATTAGTACCCAGGAGGAGAAGTTGGCCCCAGTGAGTCTGCCAGACTACTATAAATACAAGGCACCAGTTCTCATTATTCACATCTCAACAGTTGCAAAGAGAACTAGATCTGCACAGTGCAGTGGCAGTTTTGTGTGCAAGTCTCTGGGAAAGTGTGCGCCAGCTTCTGGGTGGGACTATATGATCAGATTGGTTTCTATTCTTTCTTGGTGCATTAGCCTCTCTTGGATATTGGATTTCTACCAGGATTCTCTTCTCTGTCAAGGTCAAGGTGCTCGAAGGGTGGTTTCGGCCTATGGTTGGGTGACAAGGGTATTGTCAATGGTAAAACAAGCACAATCTTCTATATTCTAACAGGTTATGGGCCCACACCTCCTTCATTCAACCTAAAACGCTGGAAGGAAGCATAGTCTCTAGGATATTGAGCTCGTTGAGGAACTTTCGCTAGGGTTAGTAGCAGGAGCAACTTCCAAAACACTGCAGCTAGGGTTACTAGCAGAAGCAGTTGCAGAATCCCTAAATCTCAGATTCGACACCTTGTGATGGAGCATCTTGCTCAAGGAGAAGATATTTAGATGTGCCCTAGTTCAATGAACCTTTTAGTTCTCTCAGAAGACAGAAACGATGAAGTTGAAGTTTTGGATCAAAGCATGACTAGTTACCAGTCAACCAAAGACATGAGTAAAATGATCAGTATTTTACACTACTCAGCACTCACTGGAATGATTGAAGATGACATGTGGATAATCGATAGCGGTGCTTCTAGGCACATGACGAGAGATCAAGCCAGACTCTCAAATATAAATTAGAAGAAGACATCATACAAAGTGGAGCTTGGAGACAAAAACACTTACCTCATTGAAGGATTTGGACAAGCCTCCATCAAGTTGAAATCAGGTAACCATGTTCACTTAAGCAATGTTTTATATGTACCTGGTTTAGAAAAGAATCTTGTATCAATATCATGTCTAGAAGACAAAGGAAACATAATAGTCTTCATGGATGGAAAGGTGTTATCATGGCATAAGAACTCCAACATAGAGAATGATAGGGTTATTGGAAGTCATGAAGGAAATCTGTATAGACTACTAGAAAAAAATGAAGAAGCTCTCGTACATGACGAAGTCAACCCTAATGAGATTTGGCATAGAAGGTATGCTCATATCAATTATCAAGCATTACCTTTTCTCAAAAGAATGGTTGAAGGAATACCAGAATTGAAATATACACATGAAGGAATCTGCAAGGGATGTGCTCTTGGGAAGAATATCAAGAAACCATTCCCAAGCAGCAACAATAGATCTAAGGAGATCCTAGATCTAATACACTCAAATGTTTGTGGTCCAATGCTAGTCAGATATCTAGGAGGATCTATTTACTACGTAATCTTCATAGATGACTATTCAAGAAAGACGTGGCTATACGTACTGAAGACAAAAGATGAAGTATTCAACGAGTTCCAAGAATTCAAAGCAGAAATAGAAAACCTCACGAACAAGAAGATCAAGACATTAAGAACAGATAATGGAGGAGAATACACCTCGAAGGAGTTCGTTGCATTCTGCAAATCGACAGGGATTAGGAGGGAGCTGACTGTTCCTCATAATCCTCAACAAAATGGTGTAGCAGAAAGAAAGAACAGATCTATCGAAGAAACCATAAAAGCCTTATTGAATGATCAAGGTCTATCCATGTTTCTATGGGGAGAAGCAGCAATCACAACAATATATGTACAGAACATAATCCCTCATCGTATATTGAAGGACATGACACCAGAAGAAGCCTTCTCAGGTAAGAAACCTAACGTGGAAAACCTAAGAATATTTGGATGTCTAGTTTACTCTCATATTCCCAAGGACAAAAGGAATAAACTAGAACCCTCAGGAAAGAAGGGGATATTCGTGGGATATAGTGATTCATCCAAAGCCTATAGAATATATGTTCCAGAACAACACAAGATCGAAGTTATAAGAGACGTAACGTTCAATGAAAGGATGACCTTCAGGAAATCCATCGAATAAATTATAGAAGAAGAAGAGCTTGAAGAACCTAGTGAAGAAAGCATAGAAAACGAAAATGACGAAAAGGATCAACCTGATCATCCTATGGAGCCATGTGAAAACACTGATTTAGATATCATACCAAAGACCAAGAAACAACCAGCTTGGCTTGAAGCTACATTACAAGACACAAAAAGACTCAAGGTTCCAAAAGGAACATTCAGGAAGAGTAAAAGACCGAAAAGATTGTCAAGTTATGCAGCATACATGACAAAGCTTCTAGATGAAGAACCTACCACATTTGAAGAAGTAGTTCAAAAGGGACAATGGAAAGAAGTTATGACGGAAGAACATCAATCCATTATGAAAAATGAGGTATGGGAAATTGTACCTAGACCTAAAGAAAAATCGGTGGTAACCTCAAAATGGGTATACAAGATCAAACATGCCGCAGATGGAAGCGTGGATAAATACAAGGCAAGATTCGTGGCCAGAGGGTTCTCCCAGAAGGAGGGAGAAGATTATGATGAAACATTTGCTCCGATGGCTAGGTATACCTCCATCAAAGCTATCATATCTCTTGCCGCTTCCATGGGATGGAATCTACATCAGATGGATGTAAAGACAACTTTCCTCAATGGAGCTATTGAAGAAGAAGTGTATATTGAACAACCTCAAGGATTCTAGGTACATTCCAAAGACACTCACGTTTTCAGATTGAATAAATCTCTATATGGACTCAAGCAAGCTCCAAGGGCTTGGTACGCTAGAATGTACAACTATCTAACAATACTTGGTTTCTCCAAGAGTCATGCAGATCCAAACCTTTATTAAAAAGTCGTGGATAACGCACCTGTGATTCTACTATTATATGTTGACGATCTATTCATAACAGGTGAAGAATATCTCATTATCCAGTGCAAGAAGGAATTAGCTTCTGAATTTGATATGAAATATCTAGGTCTCATGCACTATTACTTGGGACTAGAAGTATGGCAGAAGTGTGGTGAAGTATTCCTTGGACAAGGAAAGTACGCAATAAAGATCCTTCAGAAGTTTGGATGATAGACTGTAAGTCCATGGACACTCCTATGAATGCGGATATAAGAAAAGTGAAAGTCCCAGATTCTGATCCAGTAGACCCATCTCTATATCGATAACTAATTGGGTCATTTATGTATTTGGTAAATACTCGACCAGATATTTGCTTTGCCGTAAAGACATTAAGTCAGTTCCAGGTGGAACCTAGACAAGAGCATTGGATAGCTGCAAAGCATTTCCTAAGATATATTCATGGGACAATAAACAATGGCTTGAGATATACCACATCCAGTGACATACAACTTCATGGATTCACAGACTCAGATTGGGCAGGAAGTGTAGAAGATAGAAAAAGCACTTCGGGCATGTGCTTTAGCTTGGGCTCCGCTATGATATCTTGGGGCAGCAGGAAACAAAATTCTGTCGCACTCAGCACAACAGAAGCATAGTATATCATAGCATGTGAAGCACACACTGAAGCAATATGGTTAAGGAAGTTAATTTCCGACTTATTTGATCAGATTCCAGAATCGACCATAATACATTGTGATAATCAGAGATGTATAAGATTATCATAACATCCCATGTTTCATGAAAGGTCGAAACATATTGAGATCAAATACTACTTTATTCGAGATAAATTTCAGGAAGGAGAAGTAAAGCTCGAGTATATCCCCACTGATGAGCAGACAACAAACATCCTGACAAAACCTCTATCTAGAATAAAGTTTGCATATTTTCGAGAGAAGATGGGGATCATGGAAATAACTCCCTTAGATGAAAGGGAAGACTCTCCAGGTTAGGAGAAAGCACTGAAAAATATTATTGAAAACATTTATTTTTTGATTAAATGACTCTCTAGGTTAGGAGGGAGCACTGAAAATATTATTGAAGCATTTATCTTTGTTTGAAAAATAGTCTAGATTGGACAGATTCTTTCTTGTTCGGAAAGTGGATTGAGATTTCTGGTGGATAGTGACTTCCCATTGTGGTTAACATGGGAAGTAGTCTAATTGCTGATGTATCATAGACAACGACTTCCCATTGTGGTTAACATGGGGAGTGGTCTAGGGAAGTCTCTCTTCTTGAGTGTTACTCAAGAAGACTGGCTCGCCTCGCCAGGCAACGATTTCTCATTGTGGTTAACATGAGGAATGGTCCGTTCTGGAGGTTGATACAGAACAGTCTTTTCCTCTTGTGGTTAACAGAGGAAATGGTCCGGACAATCATTCCTTAGAGTTTATACATTCTCTCCAGGGTGCACTTTGATTAGTGTAGGAAGAATGGCCCAGGGTGGGGAATGGTCCAGGCTCAACAATCAGGGACATACATTCCTTAGGGTTTATACATTCTCGCCAGGGTGCACTTTGATTAGTGTTGGAGGAATGGCCTAGTGTGGGGAATGGTCCAGACTCAAACATTCCTTAAGGTTTATACATTCTTTCCAGGGTGCACTTTGATTAGTGTAGGAAGAATCTCCCAGGGTGAGGAATGGTCCAGACTCAGAAATCAGAAACAATCATTCTTCCTTGTTTGAGAAGAATAGGGTAGATAACCCATTGTTGATGTTATATACTGAGGGAAGATATTCTTTCAGATCTCACAAATGTGAGTGAAAGATTGGCTCAGATGATTCAGTTTATTTTAACAATATTTTCTATGCAGGTTGTCATCAGATGATTGTTATGGAGACTTCTTGTCTCCAGAAAATAGAGATATACTACTGTGGTGGATATGTTCCACTGGTTGTGACTATGTGTCACGGTTTGATTAGTTGTGTACTACCGTGGATATACACAATTGTGTTCTATCAATTGATATTGTACCAGTTGTCATAGGAGATTATCTAGTTGGATAATAATGACGGTGCTCGTGATACTACCAGTTGAATGGTCTGTTTGTGCTCAAGACCATACCTCCCTAGCTAGGAGGGAGTGTTAATATTATGGTAGCTTCGGGAGGTATAAACCTCTATTATGACCTATGACGAGATTAGAATATTCCAAAAGGAAGCAAAGAAGTAAAGGAAACCCTAGACAAGTTGTTGGCTACAGAAATATAATTAATATGAATTAATTAGTACCCAGAAGGAGAAGTCGACCCTAGTGAGTCTGCCAGACTACTATAAATACAGGGCGCCAATTCTCATTATTCACATCTCAACAGTTGCAGAGCGAACTAGATCTGTGCAGTGCAATGGCAGTTTTGTGCGCAAGTCTTTGGGAAAGTGTGCACCAACTTCTGGGTGGGACTATCTGATCAGCTTGGTTTCTATTCTTGCTTGGTGCATTAGCCTCTCTTGGCTATTGGATTTCTACCAGGATTCTCTTCTCTGTCAAGGTCAAGGTGCTCGGAGGGTGGCTTCGGCCTATGGTTGGGTGACAAGGGTATTGTCAATGGTAAAATGAGCACAATCTTCTATATTCTAACAACTACAATCAGAACTAGACAAGAAAGAAGACACTCAGGAATTAGAACAAATGATCACAAATTTGAAGGTTCAAATTGAAGAAGATAAAATAATTGAAGAAGCACTCAAAGAATAACTAGAAAGAATAGACATGCTCATTGAAAATTTGGAAGCTGAGATTGTCACATTAAGAAAGGATCTTCAAAAGAAAAATATGCAGAACAACTCAAAAGTTTTGAATGACATTATCAGTAGTCAAAGGACTAATCATGACAAGTCTGCACTTGGATACAATCAGACAGAAAATGGATCAAGCTCCAAAACAACAGAACAAGAAACATATCCAAAAAGATATGCAGAAACAATCAAATGGGATAGGAAGGTCTACAGAGAAAATTACAGGGACACTCCTCCACCTAGAAGATTCATATTTCAGAATCAATGACCGACATAAACATATAAGTCTCAGGAAGAAGAAGGATTCATAAGAGCACCTTCTTTCAGAAGATCTTCAACTCCCAGGTGTCAAACTATATTTTTTGGTTTATGTTATGCATGTAATAGTTTTGGACATAAAGTTGTGAATTGTAGAGCTAACAACAGGAACATAAGAAACTTTGAAAGTCATACACAAAAGGGTTATCCAAGAAGGCCTGGTGAAACACAGAGAAGAAGTTACAACATGTTTGAATCATTAAGCACTGAAGTGGAATGCTATAAGTGTAACAACTTTGGACACATGGCCAAAGATTGCAGAATGACAATCCCTCCTAGAGAACCACAACAAAACAACCACAATCACAGACAAGAACCTCAGAAAAGGACATGGATAAGAAAGAAGAATCAGTACAACAATGAAGAATGCACACTCGTTGTACAAGCTAAGTAGAAGAAATGTGGTTGGTATGTTGACAATGGTTGTTCAAAACACATGACAGGTGATAGAGATAGGTTTCTTACTTTAAGAAAGGAAAAATATGGATCAGTCTCCTTAAAAAATGATGATTCAACTAAAATCATTGGAAAAGGCACAGTCAGAATTGGGAACAAGAATACAAAAGAAGAAAATATTCTACTAGTAGAAGATATGAAACATAATCTTCGAAGTATGAGTCAAATGTGTGAACAAGGTCATAAAGTTACTTTCGATTCACAAAAGTGTGAGATAAGAAAAGAAGGTTCCGAAAAATTGATTGTTATAGCTGCAAGAACTTCAAGAAACATATATGTGTTAACTGAAATTGGAAATGAAAAGTGTTGTCTAGGAAAGGAAGATGAAAATTGGCTATGGCACAAAAGAATGGGTCACATACATGTTGATAACCTTGTCAAAGTCATCAAAGGAGAAGCAGTCTGAGAAATGCCCCAGATCAAGAAACCAACCAACACTTTATGCAAGCATTGTCAACAAGGAAAGCAAACAAAGACCAAGTTCAAATCAAAGGAATATTGAACAACAAGACCACTAGAAATTGTGCATACTGATCTAGTTGGACCAACTACAACACAAGGTTTAAAAGGTGAGAAATACTTTATGTTATTAGTTGATGATTATACAAGAATGACTGTAGTTTTCTTTCTTAGGAAAGCTTTTGAAAACTTCAATATCTACAAGGAAATGGTTGAAAATGAAATGGATTCAAAAATCAAATGCTTGAGATTTGATAATGGAGGATATTTCACTTCAAAGGAATTTATGGACTGCTACAACAGTCATGGAATAAAAAAACAATTCTCCGTTGCTAGGACACCTCAACAGAATGTAGTTGTTGAAAAAAGGAACATGATAGTACATGAAATGGCTCAAACAATGCTAATGGATTTCAAATTGACAGATATGTTTTGGACACAGGCAGTGCATACAACAGTTCACATTCAAAACATAGTGATGCTCAGAAACAACACTGACAAAACTTCCTACTATGGAAAGGAAGACCAACAAATGTGAAGCACTTCAGAGTTTTTGGAAGAAAATGCTACATCAAAAGAGAAGATGGTAGAATGGAAAAGTTTGAGTCTCATGTGGACAAAGGAGTACTTGTTGGTTACTCAAGTACAAAGAAAGCATACAAGTGTTATGACCTGAGAATGAACAAAGTTGTGGAAAGCATCAACGTAACAATTGATGAAACAGGTAGACAAGAATTAAAGGAAGACAAAAATGAATCAATGGAACAACTTTACGAAGATGAAACAGAAGATGAAAAAGAAGTAGAAGGGGAAGATGAAGAGGATCCGACATAATCAAAAGAGAAAGTTCATCAAGTGCCTCCAAATACACCTAGAATATGAGTAAAGAAGAATCATCCTTCAAATCAGATTATTGGAAACAAAGATGTAGGATTTGAGACTAGAAGAAGAATCCCTTCACCAGAACAAATGCACCTAGCACTCTCATCTATGATTTAACCAAATTATTTTGAAGAGGCCAGGAAGGATGGATTTTGGAATAAGGCCATGGATGAAGAATTTGATCAAATAGAGAAAAATGACACTTGAGAATTGGTTCCAAGACCAAAGGATAAGAATGTGATCGACACAAAGTGGGTATACATGAATAAATTGAATGAATATGGACATGTTAAGAGGAACAAAGATAAATTGGTATGTAAAGGATATGCACAAGTTGAAGGAATCGACTTTGAAGAGACATTTGCCCCAGTTGCGAGAATGGAAGCAATTCGATTGCTTTTAGCTTATGCATGCTCCAAAAATATTAAATTGTATCAGATGGACATAAAATCATCTTTTCTGAATGGGGAACTTGAAGAAGAAGTCTACGTTGAACAACCAGAAGGATTTCAGTTGTCATAGAATGTATATTATGTGTGTAAATTAAATAAGGCCCTGTATGGTCTAAAACAAGATCCTAGAGCATGGTACTCTAGACTGGATAAATATCTACAACAGGAAGGGTTCAGAAAAGGAAGTGCAGACAACAACCTCTACATCAAGGTAAGTCAAGATAGTATTTTATTAATTGAAGTTTATGTTGATGATATTATTTTTGGTAGTGATGATGACATGTTAAGCCAGAAATTTGCAAAGGATATGAAAAATGAATTTGAAATTTCATTACTTGGAGAATTATCCTTCTTTATGGGACTTTGGATATGTCAAAGCAGCCAATGAATTTTTATTTCTCAAACCAAGTATATCAGAGAAATTCTAAAGAGGTTCAGAATGGAAGATTGCAAACCAATTATCACTCCCATGCAAACCAGTTGCAAGTTGAGCAAAGATGATGATTCAAAGTCTACAGATCAGAGGTAATACATATCAATGATTGGTAGCCTACTATATGTGACAACATCCATACTAGATGTAATGTAGGCAGTTGGACAGGTAACACGATTTCAAGAAGCACCAAAGGAATCACATGTAATAGCAGTGAAGAGGATTTTTAGATATCTCAAAGGAACATAAGAGTTTGGATTATGATATCCAAAAAGAAAGGATCTATCACTTACTACCTACACAAATGCAGATTGGGCAGGTTGTATTGATGACCGACGAAGCACTAGTGGAGCAACATTCTACTTGGGTGAGTGTTTAGTATCATGGATAAGAAAGAAACAATCATCAATATCTTTATCTACAGCCGATGCAGAGTATATTGCAACAACAACATGTTGTACACAGGTTCTTTGGATGAAACAAACTCTGACAGATATACAGGTTGAGTATGATGAGCCCATTCCAATTTATTATGATAATGCAAGTACCATCAGTATCTCAAAGAACCCGATGATGCACTCCAAGATGAATCACATTCCAATCAAGTATCACTTTCTACGGGAACATGTTGCAGAAAATAACATCAAATTTGAGTATGTGGGAACAAAAGAATAAGTGGCAGAAATCTTTACAAAACCACTTCCACGGGAACATGTTGCAGAAAATAACATCAAATTTGAGTATGTGGGAACAAAAGAATAAGTGGCAGACATCTTTACAAAACCACTTCCACGGGAAGCCTTTGAGTATCTTCTCCAAAGACTCAGAGTTATTTCTACTCCAAAATGAATTATTTTGAATTCTTATATTATATGTCTTAAATGTACACGAGGAAGCACCATAAATAGTACAGTTCAGTTAGGGGGAGCAGCCCTGGATGGAAAAAAACATTTTCCATTGATGACAAAGGGGGAGAGATTTATCAGATGCAAAGGACAGAGGCATGGTTCCAGGAGGAGAATGAGCAATATAAATTAAGTATTGCATGACTTGATATCAGTATTGCATCATAGTGTTTCCATCAATGCCAAAGGGGGAGATTGTTGATTAAGAATGGTTGTCATCGATGTCAACCCTTGAAGAAATTTGGAGAACCCAAGTTTGGGTAATGGACCCAAGTTTGTTTGATGGATAAAAATATGAGTTTTGATATATTTGCAGGTAATACTATTCTATATGGATAGTACATGTCATTCCATTTCTAGTGGTATGTGGAATGCCACATAACGCCTCACAGTTAGAGAGTTATGGCCATGTGAAGTTGGAGAACCCTCATGAGTCATCTAGAAGCCCCAAAAGGTCAAAGTAGTCAAAGTGGTTTAAGAGATTTTTAGAAGGTAAGCAATAAAGTGAAGTGATGAGTGTACTATAATTCAAAGTGAATACAAAATAAATTATTTAAATAATAAAGTTAATGGAGAAATTACTAAGTTGACAAGTGGTTAGAAGTGGATTAGCCCTAAAATAAGGAAAGTGGTTTAAGATGGTTAGAAGGTAACCCCTTGAGGTAAAGTGAAGTGATGAGTGTACTATAAGTCAAAGTGGATACAAAATAAATTATTTAAATAATAAATTTAATGGATAAATTACTAATTGGATAAGTGGTTAGAAGTTGGTTAACCCTAAAATAAGAAAAGTGGGTTAAGATGGTTAAAAGGTAACCCTTTGAGGAAGCTACATGAAAGTATAAATAAGAGGCAAGGCTCTCTCATTTTAATCACGCTTGAGCATATTGAATATCCACAGGTGACTGAGGTAACTAAAGGATATCTAAGCCGAATTTAAGAGCGAATGTGAAGTAAATAAGGTTGAAATTCAAGGGAGGAAAAATTCTTTTGATGATGCTTTCTAAGGTATGTTATTTACAGGTCATCTCACCATTTTCACAATAATGTTTTTTCTAGAATGATTTAGCATGTGAAATTGATAGGCCATTGAGAAAACATATCCAAGTAGCTGTGGTACAAATTTCAGCTTGTGGGTCGTTGTATTTTTGGAGTTATACTCCGTGGAAAATAGGGTTTGTGGCTAGTCCTGAAACTAGTCTAAAACAAGTGCTTCGGGTAAAAATGTCATAACTTATCTATAAGTTAGTTCTCTAGAATAAGCCAGAATTCAACAAGGTATGCCATTTTTTCTATAACTCCTTTTCTGAGAGGTTCCAAGTAGTGACACCTGGAGGAATTGCATAAAACACACTGAAGAACATTATGTATTATTTTCAGATCTTTATTCATTACAGGTACATAGTTATGATTATTTCAAGTTAGGGTTGTTGACTAATAAAAAACTAGTCATGTGAGACTAAAACAAAGTTTGATGAAAATTCTAGTCACTTGTTGTTAAAGTTAATGAAGGTTTGCAGGTATGTGATCATATACACCAGGTCTATTACAGAGTTACAAATTAGATTTGGATGATGAAATTTATGAGGGCTTTTGGTTGAGGTACATGTTGGGTACATGGTTGAAACAAGCAGTTGATGAGTTGACACACACATGAGGTGTATAGTTGATGATGTTGGTACATCTTGATGAGTCATAGTTGATGAGTAGTTGATACATGATTGGTACATACTTGGTACATGGTTGGATGCACTTGTTTATGGTATAGGTTGATTACAAGTTGTTTGGTATAGGTTGGTGCATGGTTAATGCACTTGTTTATGGTACATGTTGATTATAGGTTGAGGTACATGTTGATGCATGGTTCAAGTTTATTGGTACAGGTTGTTTGGTGCAGGTTTATTGGTACAGGTTTACAACAGTATATCTCAAAGTGATAGTGTGACAGTGGTTCCATCATTCTACTTGTTATCACCCCATAAATTATAGGAATCAACTTATGACTTGGATATTATGGATATTATATGTATCTGGTGTTCTTATTGAATTTTTTTTTTCATTTTGCAAAGAGAAAAAGAAAAGAGGGCAAAAATAATTGAAGCAAAAGCCCCATGCAATGACAGTGACTTGGTCATACCTTTCAAGCATGATCAAGTCCTTTTAAATTTTCAATGTTGATAGGTTAGTGAATGCATCTGATCAGACCATCTAATCCTGGTCAGATAGCCCCTAGGTTAGAACTAGTGAATGCATCTGATCAGACCATCTAATCCTGGTCAGATAGCCTCTAGGATAGGATAAGTGAATAAATCTGACCAGACTGTCTAATCCTGGTCAGATACACCCTAGGAAGAATAATATCTTAACCCAACAGTTTAATCCGTGTTATTTGTCTCGTGAAAGTAGGTTAGAATGTAGATTAACTTCTTGGCCCGCCTTGCCCAAATAAAACCAGATTGATAAAGATGCCACCCCATGTCTCACATGCCTAAGTGTAGTTGAAATATTGTCCCCTTGGTGGTGTCTAAGACAAAGTTTGGAAAATCCCTTAAGAAAGCACTAATCCTAAGTTTTTCCTACACATGACTTTCCCGCTCCCGACCTATGCTTCATTCACTTTCCAATGGCCTAGATCACGACGGTTAGATCAACGGCTCACATAGCATTTCAGACCCCCCATTTACGC
Organism: Picea engelmannii; assembly: GCA_009831015.1. NCBI lineage: Eukaryota > Viridiplantae > Streptophyta > Pinopsida > Pinales > Pinaceae > Picea > Picea engelmannii. Next base: position 85,477 of record ML806657.1, read on the forward strand.
TCTACCTTTAACGAAGGGGGGGGGGGGG
>ML806657.1:114500-129457 GCA_009831015.1 Picea engelmannii
TGGGTACATGGTTGAGACAAGTAGTTGATGAGTTGGCACATACATGAGGTGTATAGTTGATGATGTTGATACATCTTGATGAGTCATAGTTTATGTGTATTTGATGCATGATTGGTACATATTTGGTGCATGGTTGATGCACTTGTTGATGGTACAGATTGAGGTATAGGTTGAGGTACAGGTTGGTGCATGGTTGATGCACTTGTTTATGGTACAGGTTGATTACAAGTTGTTTGGTGAAGGTTGATGCACTTGTTTATGGTACAAGTTGATTACAGGTTGATTGGTATAGGTCGTTATAGTGGTATATTTCACAGTGATAGTGTGATAGTGGTTCCATCATTCTACTTCTACGTCAAGGCGGTTGGACGGGGCAAGGACAGGTGGTTGTAGCCACCTTCCGGTTGTAGCCGAAGAGCATAGGGGGTTGTGGCCTCCTTCTGGTTGTAGCCAGAGAATTGAGGAGTTGGAGTTTCTCTCAAGTTGTAGCCTGAGAAACTAGGTGGTTGGAGCTTCCTTCCAGTTGCAGCTGGAAAACAAAGGAAGTTGGTGCTTCCAATGAATGTAATTCTTCAAGACATATAAGAAAAAACATTCTGTGGTTTTCTTCTGCTTTGGGTTTCCGCGTAAAAACATTGGTGTACTATGTATGTGTATGATTGCTCATTTGTTCATTATTTATTTACTATGCAATTATTGGATGATAATGCTACATTGATATAACACTTGCATTTTATGGTGAAAAATGATTACATTTCTCTATTATTGATTCAGCCCCCCTCTCAGTAATCCAACAATTCATGAGACTTTGAAAGGTGGAGGGTGCATTACACAGGTCGAAGGGCATAAAAAAAAAACTCATAATGGCCCTCATGTGTTAAAAATGATTTTTTGGGAATATCAACCTCTTTCATACGTATTTGGTGGTAGCTAGATTGAAGGTCAAGTTTGGTAAATAAATGAGCACCACTTAACTCATCCAAAAGGTCATCAATGATAGGAATGGGGAATTCATCTTTGATGGTAATTTTGTTGAGGGCTCTAAAATTAGGGAACATGTGTCATTCACCTTATTTATTGATTACCATGACAATAGGAGAAGAATAAGGGGTAATAATAGGACAGATAATGCCCACCTGTAGAAATTCCTAAATACTTTTCTCAATTTCATTATTTTGGGGAAATGGGTTACAGAAAGGGCGAGTTGTGGGATGAAGGTTTCTAGAGAAAAGGGGGATGACATGTTTATGGGCACCACGGGAAAGGGGGAGTCCTTGTGGGTTGTCAAAAACAGATTGGTGTTTGGAAAGAAGAGATTGTATGTAGGGATGAATAGTAGGGGAGGGGGCCTCAATTGCTTGAATGGCATGGAGTTGTGCAATAATTCCAGAGCGACATTTTTGGAGTAGTTTATCCATTTAGTGGGATCTGATAATCTCAAGGGAGCCTGTTGTGGTTCCTTGGAACTGATACTATTGTCCATCTTGTTGGAATCACATGGTTAAATCCTTGAAATCCATGATGATGGGGCTGAGTGTGCGCAACCATTTATCATCTAGGAGAATGTCACAACCACCCATGTCGATAGAAAACATATGATATTTTAGGTGGTAATGACCAATTTGCAGGTGCACATTTTCCCAACTCCCTCCACATTTCATGGAGCTGCCATTAGCAATCATGATTTGAAAATTGTTGACTACACAAATATATCACATGGTATCTTGAGAAATACAATGATGAATAAAATTATGGGTGCTGACATTGTCGATTAAGATGATGAATTTCCTATGCTTGATATACCTGATTAATTTAAGTATTTTAGGAGTAGAGATACCAGTGAGGGAATTCAGGGAGATAATCACCTCAACTTCTAGGGGATCATACGACTGGGTATGATCATCTGCTTGGGGTATATCTTCAGAATGGGAATCATCAACATTCTCCTCAACAACATCCTCAAAAATGGCCATAAAATGATTTTTCTCCGTACACTTGTGCCATAGAAAATATTTGTCATCATAGTTATAACAAAGACCCTTAAGTTGGAATTCAACCATTTCTTCTCTAGTTAATTTGTGGAACTTAAGAGGAGAGGAAGGAGGGGTGGGATTGGTGGTCTAGGGGCAAGGAATAAATGACGGTTTTCTGTGTTGGGAAGAGGCTACCTATTGTGATTCCTTGGCTCAGTGAGTGGCTTCAAATCAAGTCTGTGGGTGAGCCATTAAGACATGGGCTTGGATGTCATCTTTAAGGACACTTATGAAGCATTAAATAAATAAGTTTTCGAACATGCCATTTATTCAGAAAAACACGTGCTCAAAAGTAGAGATATATTTTCCACTATACTAGAATATTTCAGGTTGTTTAAATGACCCAAATGATGGGTGTCAGTGTCAAAGAATTCATATAGGTCAAAAAAAAAAATGGGTCCAAGCAATACACCCTCGACATGAATTTTTACACCATTTCCACCATTTCCAAAATTCAGGATCCAATCAGAGGACATTGATATGAAGTTTGGCCAAATCATCAGTAATTCCATGCAAGGAGAAATAATGTTCCATTTGAGTAACCCATCATGTGGGGTTTGAGCCATCAAATTTATTCACATAAACTTTGTGAAGATGGAGGTCACGATTAATGGGGTTGGAATGGAATGCCATGGTATGGGAGGAGTCATCTCATTCTAGGTGTGAAGGTTGGTCAGAGGAGGTAGGGATTTGGGATTGGATTATCTATTTGTTGATGGTGTCTGAGAGGGAGTCAAGTCAGGTAGTGTGGGACTCAAATTTTTAATTGACAAAAGGAATTTCATAATTCATGTTCTGGATGTCAATCTTTTGCTAGTTTTTGTCATTTTGAAAGGCAAGGATTTCATGTTTGCAGGTGTGGGACATTTGGGAATTAAACAGGAAAGAAGTGGGCAGGTGGGTGTGCATATAAAAGGGTTATGGGTGATGGGTACCACTAATGAAAAGAGAGAAATCCACTGGAATAGGTCCCAAATAAGGCGTCAAGGAGGATGGGTGGGTCCACAAGAAAAAAAATCTTATAAGTGATGGGTACCACTGTGATCATTGTGAAGAGGGGAATCCAGTGGGATAGGTCCAAAATAAAAGTGTTGGTTGGACCACTATACTATTTATTTTAAATTCACATGGAGTTATACTCTGTCCTAAAGAATACTGCAGTGTATAAATTCCCAAATTGTTAATAGGGAAAATTGTGTAGGAATTTCACAATATGGATGTAGGGGGCAAGGATGTGCTGCAAAAGTTCCCTTCTATTTATGTTCCGTGCTCGCAAAAAGTGTGAGGGTTTTGAGGGTTGAACATGTAATCCAATATAGATATAAGAGATGAAAATGTTCAAATGCATGATTTTATGAGAAGTTATGGAACAAAATCACCTTCTTAAATTCACATATAAATTCATTTTTTTAGGATATGTGAATTCATAATGAAATTTTTTCTAAATTTCCATTGGGAATCCATGACTTGGTGGAGAGAGTGGACTTGGGAACACTCCAAACTAATATTATCCATTTGAATTACCCATACAAACAAATTTCTTTGAGGGTCTAGGATGAAAAATATGGTCAATAAAGAGATGAGATGTTGGATGTTGCCTACTATGTGGTTTCGTTTGGAAGGTTTACAACATAATGGAAAACTCTTATAGAACCCCCAAAAACATTTTTTTGCATCATAACCACTGATCCAATTCCATACTGCCCTATCAAGCTATGTAAAATGGAAAAGCATGCATTTTTTTATTGCATTGTAACATGTAGTATAAGCAACATAATTATTAAGTATTTTTTTCTAGTTAAAAATATAAATGGGTGGGGTTTACTCAATATAGAGTAGGTAGGGTTTCCTCATAAACAAGAAAATAACCATAAACAATTCACCAAAAAATATGAGAATTCATTAACTACTAGGATATGAGGTTTTTCTTATTTGGAATTGTTGACACGCAATGGGAAGACCTAGGGTTGAACATTAATTCACCAACAAATCCCAATATATCGGTACTTTCGGCATCACCCACAAGAAGGTGAAGCCTCACCTGAGGTACCTATGGGGACTGCAAGAACCAGGCTTCCGTTGTCATGAAGGGAATGGAGACAATTCTAACTTTCATTCTTACTTAACATTCATTCAATAGAAAATATACTATGTGCACAAAATGATAACACCATCATAACATATGACATATTTATATTACTTAACCCTTCAACACATGCATGAAACCATCATATATATAGTCATATTAACCATTAGGAATCTATTACATGTGTACAACAAACAGAGTAAACTAACACATCATAAAAACACACATCATGACACAAATATTTAATGTGGTTCACCCCAAACTGGGCTACATCCACAATGACTAGCTTCTTGTACTATTCATTCATGTTCAATCCTTACAACTGATGTGCACTATGCTCATACAATATACATCAATTGTACCCAAAATTCCCTAGACGTTCGCACACACAGTGCACACCTAACTCATTTCTTCATCTGACTCCAACAACTCAACAACTCAACCCCTCGCTACAACACTTCTATAATCTCATGCTCTCATTCTCTCATCTCTCTTTCTACCCAAAACCCATACATAGTTATACATTGATATTAGGGCTTAGCCCATTACAAAATGGATCAAATGTCCTGAAACGCCTAACTAACTTCCGTCTTTCGTGCGCTAACTTCTGAATATGCGTTCACTATCTCCTGCATGTGTTGTTCCTTTGCTAACTTGTCATGTGGTTTTCTCCTGCATGATTCCCAAAACTTACCCAAAATGTCCTGCTCCAATAAGCCCCCAACACTCACCCATGGCTCGTCCCGAGATACTTCAGGTCTGCTTCCATGTCGCCATGAACTTGTGAAATGTATCTTTCACAATTGTGATCTTTTATCTTGTTTTTATTGATATCTCTTCTGCAACAATGCTAACTTAAGTCGTTCTTCCTGGGAAGTAATTGATTTGAATAAGCGTGGAACTCCTTCTTAAATTTCTCCTTCAATCTGGGTAGATGGTTTTCTTGTTTCTCAAGTATCATACATGTTGCAATACCCAAGTTCTTACTACGCAACATGTTCTCTTCCTTTATTCTTCGTGTTCTTGTTCTTCTTCTTTGTCCTTTTCTGTTTACAACCTAACTACCTTAATCCTGTTATGGGGAATTTTTCCAACCTTGGATCTTCTTCTTCCTGTAGTATTTCGATCTTCTGTGCATGAGCCTTCTGTTGTGCCCTTATCCCTTTTTCATGTGGTGTTTCTTTCTTACCACACTTCTTCTTTGTGGAATCTCCTACTTTTATTCACACCATAACCCTTTGAACCACACCCAGTGTTATGTGTAACACACTCGAATTTATCTGCACCACTGGCTCTCTCTTCTCTCGAATAGGATTTCCTTATCGCCCCTTTTTTGCTATTATAGCCTATTGCGATCCACTATTTTCCTTTGTGTTTCCATCATCTCTAGTCCCATCTGATTGTAATCTCATGCAATGTTTTTCGTATTCTGCAATCATTCTATATCACCCAGTGTATAATATGTTTAATTTTATAGCCCGTCCACATCTTCATCGTTGTTCTTCATTGATGACTATGCATGTCCACTACTTCGTCATCTTGATCGCTCTTTAATGCTTGTCCCATAAAGTTTTATATTTAATTCCTTCAACCATCTTCTGCGCAGATCTCTGACTTTGCCTTCTTTCTTCATACTCTCTTTCTCCTTTTTGCAGATTTCACCTTCTTCTTTCTTGACTACGTCATTTTTTGGTTTATCTCCTCATGCATACCTCCAACCTTCAAATTCTTTTATTTATTTTCTTCCTTTTCTATTTTTCTCTTTTTATTTCTATAATACAAGTACTATGGTACACATGCTGCGTGCTAAGACTAGTGCGCAGAAGCATGGATGTCCCTCTCAGTTGACTAGTGTTGGCCATTCCTTCCACATCTTCTCCATTCAGTTTATCCAACTAAAAAACACCTACATCTGTCACAAACCTAATCACATATGGACCTAACCAATGCATGTGGAAATTTCTCAGGTGCCACAAAAACTTGTTGTCATAAAGAAAAACTAAGTCTCTTGTCTGGAACTTCTTTTGTTTAATGTGTCTTTCATGCCATGCTTTCTCGCATTCTTTTTGAACTTGCTGATGGAAACCTATGACAAACCGATCATCTTCTAGCTCTACTAGCTCTGACAATCTCTTTTCCACTGCGCCAAAATATGTAAGATCTTCAAGTGTATCAATGCACAAACTCGGTATTATGAATTCCATAAGCATAACAACTTCCTGACCATACACTGATTTGAATGGGGTCTGTCCTGTCAACTTCTTGCTTGTAGTCCTATACGCCCATAATAATGTTGGAATGCTCAAGTCCCAATTGTCTTGACTTACATTACAGACCTTTGTCAGTGCATGTTCTAGTATCTTATTGAATTCTTCCACTACTCCATTTTCCTGAGGATGATACAATGTTCTCTTCTGATGATGAATCTGAAACTCCTCTTTCAATGTTGCAATAGTATTGTTCAGAAAATGAGTTCCATGATCACTCATAAGTATTCTTGGGAATCCAAACCTTGTCACCACATTTTCAAAAAAAAATCATGCAACTGTCTTAGTGCTACAATCTCTTACTGGTTTCGCTTCATCCCATCTGGTCAAACAATTTTTCATAGTAATGATGTATCTGGATTCTGATGTATTCACTGGTGGATTGATCGGCCCAACAAAATCCACTTCCCATTTATCAAAATCTTTTAATGCCACTTATGGTACTAAGGGAATCTCATCTCTCTTTGAAGGATTCCCAAGACTCTGACAAACATCACAACTCTGACATAATTCCTTAGCATCCTTCTGTAAGATAGGCCATCATAATCTTGTGCAAAAAATCTTTCGAGTTGTTTATTTTCCTGCGTAATGACCTCCTAAAACTCCTTCATGCACCTATAACAATATCATATTCCTTTCATGATCTAATACACATCCTCATAGAATACCATATGCGCCTAACTTGTATAAATTTTCTCCTATTAGTTGATAGTTTGTTGCCTTCACTACTAGCTCTTTTTTTTGCACCATTGTAAAGTCTGGTGGGGCTACTCCTGTACTCAAGAACTAAACTATGTCTTCAAAATAGTCATCAACCATCTAAATTGCAAATAGGTGTGCATATGGTAAACTTCCATTCACATTTACCTATCTTCACCTAACAGTATGCATGATAAGTGATCCAATCCTGAGTTAAATTTCCCTATTTTCACCATCACCTCAAAGTCATATTTCTGGAACAATAGTATCCATCTGCATATTCTCCCTCCCAACACTGTCTTGTTAACTATTTATCTCAACGCAGAGTGTTTTTAATACATCTTAAAGTGAGATCCCAAAAGATAGTGTCTGAACTTTTGCAAGGCATACACCATGGAAAATCCTTCTCATTCTATCATAGTATAGTTATGTTATGTAGATGATAACTTCCTACTTGCAAATGCAATTGGATGGTCTAAATATCATTCTTCAGGCTATGCTAACACTGCACCTAATGCTACAGATGACGGATCCACATGAACATGAAACTCCTTCCAATCACATAATATCCTAAATCGAAAATAATATTGTCCATGTCATAGTTTCCTATCTACGCATTGAGTCAAAACTCCCTATTTGTTCTCTTCTCATGGTGTACCTGAATAACTACTCGGTTTGAAACATGTATCTCTTTTTCTTGTGCACAATGATCAATCATTCCATGCAGGATACTCAAAGAAGATTCATCTTTTATTAATTCTAAAAAACTTTTTAAGAAGCTTTGCAAAGTGGTTACCTTTTCAACTTGATTTTCTGAATGGTCATAGACTAGAGGCATATCATACACTGGTGGTCTGTCATTCAAGGGTGGCACGATCGAAGTTGATTCTATCCATTCTGTTCCAACCAATTCTTTTCTTTCTTGTTGGTATGTCTCTTTCTCTTTTCTCAGATCAAATAATGGAGAAGGATCAGTTGCATTCCTTACCCACTGGTGGATTATATTCCCTTGATCCATCACATCCGCTTAAGTTCTCATCCCTCCATGCGTAAATTATACTATATTAGGTTGTTCGTCATGATTTTTAGCTGCTATCTTTTGTACATTTTCGTTCCTCTTTTCTTTCCATTTTGTGATCAACTTTGGACAATCCTCCATCGCATGGTCTAGAGCTCTGCAATATGTACATGTCATGCAGGTATTCGGGCAGTCTCGCACTAAATGTCCAAGATGATTACAATTATAACATATAATAGGTCCTCTACCTCTATCAAATCCTCTTCTTCCATGGCCTCATAACCCTCCTCTTCATGTTGGATTATAACCTCTTGGAGTATTATACTACGACGCTCCTCCTTCAGATTCTTCTCCCTGGACTCTGTATGCATATACAATGCATTCTCTCATCAAATCAAATGTGTGCCAATCCTTCTCTTCATGTCCTATGGACTTACAAAAATTGCAAAATAGGTTTCTAGCAGTGCTCTGGTATTTCTGCATCAATAGACAGTTATGAGGGTGGTGACCCACCGTTTTATAAATCTCGCACCATACCCCTAATGGATTTGGAGCTCCTATATTCAAATACTTATGAAATGTTGAACATTCATTGTTATGGTGACCTTTTGTTCTACATGTGATACATCAAACTTCCTCATGTTTTTCTTTTCCTTTCGCCAGATCCTGTAATTGAATAGTTAGCACTACTAACTACAACTACACTTGTGCCATCCCTGCGCCATTTTCTCATAGCGGGGATATTTCTCATTTCATTGCAATTTCTAAGGCTTTCGACTGTGATACAATCTTATGTTGCATCAAAGGGAAGCATATATGTGGAAACATTCCTGCAATAAACCACTCTCTATATTGTTCATCTAGAATTTGGAATGTCAATTGATCCTTCAATATCTTAAATCTTTGATCGTAGTTCCACACTGATTCATTTACTATCTGTTTGATCTCCTTCAATGCTATAATGCATTGTGACTTGGATTTAGGCTTTTGAAACTCTTTCAATAGAGCTTGTCTTACTTCTGTCAATGTTCTAGTTTATCCCGCAGGTGTCATAGTATGATATTTCATGTACCATAATAATACAAGGTCTTTGAATGTCGTTATTAATTGCCCGATATTCGCATCATCATCTTGGACATTCTTCACAATCCATATTGTCTCACAAATGAACAAATGTTGTTCTAGATCCTTTGTCCCCGCTCCATAGAAGACATGCATCCTTAGAGTAGGATCTACCCCTACCATCGTGTTCTGCATAGTATTATTTCTCGATAACACTAACTAATTCTAACTCGATGTACTACTTCTAATACTTCGATTACTTCTACCACTATATTTACTTCCTTCACTAACTATAATTGACAAAGCTTATGATCTTACCTCAGTTCTTGGTGACGCACATGGAATCATGGGTTCAATGTAGAGTTTGATATGAGTGGGATATTTTTCTACTGGACTGAGTTGACAGATCGTTTCTTTTGTGCGCAGACTCCCTTTGATATGGAGTATTACACCAATGTCTCTTTCCTCGATCTCATTGTGTTGCCCCTCTCTCTCAGCCACAATCCTCTTCTTACTCGGTCTAAATGTCTTACCATTGCACAATAATCCAATTTCTTCATTCGTCACACACTCTTATTCTTTTTACATCCTTAGATCTTCCATTCTTCATCCATATTTATGCTCAGACCATTCCCTGGTCATCCCCCAACCCCCCTATGTGTGCGAAGGCGCTTATAAACCATACTCCATTTTCATAAATCTCTTGTCGCATAGTAACATCTTAATCCAAGTAGATAGTGACTTCAGGTATATTTCGTGCAGTCCCTTAAATAATTCCCTTTCTGCAACACTATACGACTGGGTACAATCTATGAACAAATCGGTAATGAAACCTCCCAACACACTTTCCATCTAGTAATCTACTATGCATGATACCCGATTGCTTATAGAATTGACTTGCCTAGTTAACTCAGGAGTCCAATTTCTCGGAACAACAATATGAAATATTCTGATATGTTCAATTAATCTCTGGATCCACTCTGCTAAAATATTTGAAAATTCAGCGAAGAAAATTTCATGCAAATCTGTAAACACATATCTTTGTACCCATTTCTCTACGTTGATCTGTGGATTCTTATTCTGATCTATAACAAACTCGATCTCCTTTGTGCTCAACCATTGTCCGATCTTCTCTTTATTAGTCCTCCACATCCCCCTTAGTCACAGATCTTGTTCCCGAAAACAGAACCATTTGTTTGTGCACAATGGTTAGACCTAGGGTTAAACATTAATTCACCAAAAAAACCCAAGATATCGGCCCTTTCGTCATCACCCTCAAGAAGGCGAAGTCTCACCCGAGGTACCTATGGGGACTACATGAACTAGGCTTCCACAATCATGAAGAGAATGGGGTCCATTCTAACATTCATTCTTACTTAACATTCATTCAACATGCAATATACATTGTGCGCGAAATCATAACAACATCATAACATATGATAGATTTATCTTACTTAACCATTCAACATGTGGATGAAACCATAAAATACATATAACCATTAAGAATCTATTACATGTGCACAAAAAATAGAGTAAACCAACACACGTCCACAACGACTGGCTTCTTATATTATTCATTCACGTTCAATTCTTACAACTGGTGCACATTGTGCTCATACAAGATACATCAGTTATACCCAAAATTCCCTAGTCGTTCACACATACAATTCACACTTAACTCATTTCTTCATCTGACTCCAACAACTCAACAACTCAACCCCTTGCTACAATGCTTCTATAATCTCATTCTCTCTTTCTCTCATCTCTATTTCTACCCAAAACCCATACATATTTATACATTGATATTAGGGCCTAACTTGTTACAAAATGGACCAAATGTCCCAAAAATCCTAACTAACTTCCGTCTCTCGTGCGCTCACTCCTGAATATGCGCTAACTATCTTCCACACATGTTGTTCCTTTGCTGACTTGTCGCGTGGTTTTCCATTGTGCGATTCCAAAAAATTACCCAAAATGTCCCACTCCAACAAGAATCTAAGGTTTATGGATGTTGGGAAACCCTGGTTATTGTCTTCCAAAAATCCATGATATCTATATATGTAAAAATCCTAAAATCCATATGCCAGATGGTAATGAGGATCATAAAGTCTTGCTTTAGATGTAGATGATAAATTATCACTTCTATATAGCTTTGCTTAACAAGTTTTAGCATGTTTGTTTTATATTTTAAAGAGCTATTTTTTTTTTCACAAAATACCATCCATTGGTTGAATTGAGCATGGCATAGGCTATGTTGTTCATAAAATACTATCCTTGGATGAATTCCTATAATGTTCATAAGGATCCTAGCTCATTAAGGTAACTCGTAAGTACTATTGATATGAGAGAGCTGCTCTACCAATCCTAATCTCATTAAATTAAATTTTATTTACATAATGCTACATTAATTTATGCTAAGAAAGTCTATGAAGCAAGGCTATATTGCTTGTTGTCATAATGATTTAACTATAAGTTAAATTTGAATTCTTTGCATTCTCACAATTTCTTTTTCTTCTATTAAGTAAGTGGAGAAAAATTAATCATCTTATGGGAGGTTACATGAATATATATAATTCTATTTTCAATGTATTAAGACAAATACTTTATCAATTATAATTATGCTATTCAAATATATTGGTTTTTTTCTTAGCTCCATGTAATGGAATATTTTTTTATTACACATTTTTAAGAATGACTTGACTTATTAGTAGCTTCAAAAGTTACTACCTCAAAAAATTTAAGATTGTAGTAAGGTCCAACTCCTCACTTTATTAGTCCCAAGCGAGGGACTATAACAATTGTCTAGCGGTCAATTATCGTTGACCTGGTATTACTTGGTCCCTCCTATCACATTAATAGGTGTGGTTTGGAGCTCTCACTTCATATTAATTCATTAATAGGTGCAGTTTGAAGCTCTCACTTCATATTAATTCAGTTGACCAATGTATTTTTCTTAACTCGTTTATTATTTCAATTTTTTCAAGAATGAAATTATTTATTTTGTTTTTCCAATTGAAATATGGATTTTTTGATTGGTTAATAAACCATGATTTGACTTAATTATCCATGGTATGTGTCAATTTATTTTTTGTAACTGTCATGATTTTAAATTAATTTAAAAATAAAAATTGTCTTGACACAGGCTTTCTGCTTCTATGTGTCAAGCTAAACATCATACCAATGGGCACACATGTGTTGTGACATGCAAGCTGTGAGGGCAAGGCGATGAGATATTTCTATAATATTTATGTGGCTATTAGTTGCTCCCTGGGAGTATTGAAGTTGTAGCTCGGTGGGTGAAATTCAAGCGCTATGTGTTCATACTAGATACCATATTTTTCAGGTATTTCTTTAATGTGCTCCTACTCCTGATTTTATTTAAAATGATTATTTCACCCTTCCTGCTAACAATACTCAATACTAAGTGATTTTACTTCAACAATACTGAATACTCAATGATTTTACTTCAACAATACTCAATACTCGATGATTTTACTTCTACTGCTATTACTTCTATGACTAACAATACTCCGTGATTTTTCATTTCATGGTATACCAAAATAGAGAATAACACTCATTATTTTTAATTGTATCTATGTTCTGATTTCATAGTAGTCCAAAAAAATAAATTGTTACAGTATCTCTTTGGTGCTTGTTTTCTTGCTAGAATTCATTGCACAGACTCAATTGACCGGTTGATATTGTCTTTTTAGTTGGTAGACAGATGAATCATGTGATGGGAAAACATATTAGTAATATTGTAACTTAGGATTGAAAATAGAAACATGTGAGATTGAGTACATGCCTGATAACAAATTATTGTTTTACAGTTATGGGTTTTATTTATATTCAATGCAATTAGCTGAGAGGGTTATAACTGAAAACGAATGGAGACAAAAAAAAAATGGCCATCCAAGGAAGAGTGGCATTGAAAGACAAATATATTACGTGGACTACGTCCTTGATAAAAAATTATTAATGTTGATTTTAATGGCGTAGAGTAATGGAGGTTTTATTTAAATTCAATGTAATTAGAGAGGTTGAAATGAAAACGAAGGGGGAAAAAACAATGGTCAACCCTAGAGAGAGTGATGAAAAAACAAAGATCATTGTGTGCAAAAATCTTCCATCATAAAGGGAAGGCCAAGATGCAAAGCAGGCGTAGGGTTTTCAAAGTTTTCATTTAGTATTTGGGTAACCATAAGCGTTAGTGGCGTGCTCTGCTCTGACAGAGCCTCTTGTATTCTATTTTTAGTTTCAGTTTCATGGTTTAATTTTTTAGAATTTAAGAATACAATGGTTTCTTAAAAATAAGTACCTGATTTAGGTGCTTGTAGAATATGTCAGTGTCCTCTTCTCTCTGCTCTTATCTGTTACACTCCAGCATGAGTTCCATTCTCTTCATGCTCGCCTAGGATATGGAATACCCAAACAAGGAGGAAGCCCCAACCAAAGGAGAAATGCATAGAAAAACACTTGTTGGTGGTTTCATAGCGCTTGACTGATTGGTAGTTTCATTTGCACCACCGCCAGCATCAACACTGAACAACTCTACCCATCTAATGTTGTTATTCTTTTATAGATTCTACGTAGATCCTATAAATTTAGTTCCCACAGAAGAGTTATCTCACCCTACAATTGTAACTAGGTGTGCATTCTTCAGACATTCCACACCACTCGCATTGAGCTTGCTCTACTTCCAAATTCGTTTATGCATGTAGATTCATTTCCAAATTCATTGAGCTTTGGCTTAGTTCTGCGGAAACATCAGATACTGATCTATTGACATGTCCCTAGAGCGAGAGATTATGGATCATGGAATCCCTATTCTTCCCATTAGGTACAACATGTTTCGATGTTTCAACCTCTTGTAGTGTTGGTATGTTTGGATTCAATTCTAATGAACAAATTGTTGGGCAATTCCCATCTGGTGACATGCTTGTATCTCAAGATTCAGATTGATAAGATTCACAAATCTTTCCTAGTACTTGTACAACCACATACCACAATTTATAGTACACACATTGATATATAACGGACAAATCTCAGACAACCTTTTATAGAGGGACTTCTAAAAATCATTTGGAAGCTACAATTACGGATAGCGATCCTTGCTGAAAAGGGAAGGCAAAGATTCAACACAAGGTATAATGCCTATTTTGATCCACGATTGTATGATACTTTGATACCCATAAATTTGTGGCCCATCTAGTGTTAACTCATGATATTGTCTCGATAACCAAACATTTTCTTGATTGGGACTCGAGATTACACCGATAGAGAATGATTGATAAAAACAATAGGCAACCAAACCATAGAATTGAATCACGGCTAATTGATTCGCTGGTGAAATAAAAAGTATTTCCATTTGAATGTAGCCTTGACCTGAACTAAGAATCGATCTTCCCCCTTATGCTCTGATCCACACAATCAATCATGATCTAACATGAAGTAAGAATCGATCTGCATATCTTATGCTCCTCAAATTTAACCCTTGATATGGTGGGCACTTCCAAGAGGCGGTGGAAACCTTTAACACATGCTAACAAGCAGGTGGATGAACTTTAGCGCATTTGAAAAGGTGGTGGATACTATGTTTTTCATTTGGCTTGACACGTGACAATGTTATGAATATTTTTATCTATTTTTTAATATTTTCTTTTTCTATTTTAATTTACAATGTAAACGAATTTGAATCTCCTCTAAACTTTGCATCCTTTCTGTAAGGCAGAAGCCCACTTGATATGAAATTCATATGGAAAATCATGTGGTTAGGAACAAAGCTTTCAATG
>ML806658.1:898-43231 GCA_009831015.1 Picea engelmannii
GGAAGAATATCGGCATAACACCTTGCAGTCATTGCTCTAACTCAGAATACTAATATGCCGGTACCAAAGAACTAAAAGTGTGAATTCATTCCCAAATTTTGGATTATTTCATGACTATTTGCCAAACCCTCTATATTACATCTCAGAGAGGAGCTTACAAATCTTGAATGTGTCCAAAATTTGTGCCTCTTATGTGGCAGTCGAAATGTATGTGAGGCACGAAGCCAGCATCAGTAATCATGTTGGGAAAACGTAATGGTAAAATTTTATGACAAATACCCTAGTGATTGTAGCTTGTTTATGGGCCGTGAATTTATGGACTATTTATGAAATAAGGGTTAAGACCTTAGGCATTACTGTGTAGTGTTGCAAATACAGAAGCAATGTTATTTGGGGAATCGATGAAACCTGCTCAATGATGGTTACAGGTCTGATCTATCTAACCTCTGAATGTTAAATAATCCAATCCAGCTGACTATGACTGGTACGTTTATGAATCCTATTGTTCCATGTCATCCCTGCTCAAGGGCGCTGTGTTAGTACCTAGATGGGCATGCTTACGTTTGTTACTTGTTTCACTGAAAATTACCAATAATCACCACAAGAACACCGACCATCCTTGAAATGATGGAAACGATTTGCATCCCTCACAACAATTTCACGTGCAACTATCTTAGAAATAAATCTTATTGCAGAGTGGCAGTCACCACACACACGAAGGTTCTTGACAATCCGGATGGTTGTACCAGGTAACGTTTTGATAAGGCCAAATGCAATAGCAAGCTTCTCACTGTGATGGCAGAGAAAAGCTTCCTTATGCTCCTCTTCCAAATCATGCAACACAAAGTTTGTATTGGGTACATACCCTGCCTCCTTTATCTGCCCGGACAACATCTCCAGCTTTTCATAAATTTCAGGTGTATGTTGATGCGACCTGTCACCTTTGAGAAATGTATACACCTTGTTACTAACCTCAATCCAACTGCATCCTGGCCTTTTCTTTACTCTCCTGTCATTCATCATCTTTCTCACTTTTTCTACACCATCCCACCTACCAGCAGTTGCATAGATGTTTGACAGTGCCACATAATGGGCAGCATTTTCAGGATCCAATTCAAAAAGGCGTTCTGCAGCATATTCTGCCAGTTCTATGTTAGTATGGACTCTACAGACCCCAAGTAAGGAACCCCACACAATGGCATCAGGTTTTATTGGCATTTTTTTGATGAAGTCCCCAGCCTCGTCCAACAGCCCAGCGCGACCAAGAAGGTCAACCATGCAGCAATAGTGCTCCACAGAAGGTATGATATGATAATCTTGACACATGCTATTGAAGAATTGCCAGCCATCATCTACTAGGCCTGCGTGGCAACATGCAGACAGGACACCTACAAAGGTGATATGGTCTGGCTTCATGTCTGAATTTTGCATTTTTTCAAAGAGTTGAAGAGCCTCTTTGCCATAGCCGTGCATTGCATATCCTCCTAACATTGCAGTCCACGAAATTACATTCTGTCTAGGCATGTTATTAAATACTTTGTGTGCGTCCCCAATACTGCCACATTTAGCATACATGTCTATAAGTGCATTCCCCACAAAGATATTAGACTGTAATCCCCTTCTAATAATGTCTTCATGGACCTCCTTCCCCTCATAAAGAGCTGCCAGGTTGGCAAATGCTGGGAGAACACTTGCATAGGTATCTGAGTTTGGCCTTAAACCTGTATGTTGCATTTGTAAAAACAGTTTGAGAGCTGCATCAAAACACCCATTCTGAGTGTATCCTGAGATCATTGCTGTCCATGACACCAGATTTTTTTCAGGCATTTCTTGAAATAGTTTTACAGCCTCGCCGAGAAGGCGGTTTTGTGCACAGCCCGCAATCATTGCATTCCATGAAATCATATTTCTTTGAGTCATATTCTGAAAGAGTTTCAGGGCCTCTCCAGCACGCCCATTTTGTGCATATCCAGCAATCATGGCATTCCACGAAACTACATTTCGAAAAGGCATTTCGTCAAACACTTTGCATGCATCTTCAATGCTTTCGCATTTGGCATACATGTCTACAAGGGCACTTCCCACAAAGACATTAAACTGAAACCCTCTTTTGATGATGCTGTCATGGATCACCTTGCCTTTGTGGAGAGCAGCCAAGCTAGTACATGCTTTCAGAACACTGGCAAATGTCTCTGCATTCGGTTTCATGCCTGTCCGCTGCATTTCTCCGAAGAGATTCAGAGACTCGTCGAAATACCCATTATTTACATACCCTGAAATCATTGCATTCCAAGAGACCTCGTTTCTCTCAGGCATATTCTCGAGTAGCTCCAGGGCCTCTTCAACTTGCCCATTATATCCACACCCTGCAATCAGTGTATTCCATGAGACCACATTTCTTTCCGTCATTCTGCCAAATACATCGCGTGCATCCTTGATACTATTGCATTTGGCATACATGTCAACAAGAGCATTCCCAACAAAAACATCGCCCTGAAACCCATTTCTGATTATGCCTTCATGAATGTCCTTGCCATATTCCAGAGCTGCCAAGCTCGCACATGCGGGGAGAACGCTGGCAAAGGTGAACTCATTCGGTTCAATGTCCATTTGCCGCATTTGATAAAACAGTGTCAGGGCCTCCTCCTCAGGTCCATGCCGAGCATATGCTGCAATCATCGCCGTCCATGAGACCACATTTCGTTCAGACATGTCATCAAACACTTGACGTGCATCCTCTAAAAACCCAAACTTGATATACATGATTACAATTTTAGTTCCTAAGAAACCATCTGTATTACTTCCAGTTAAGATGATGTGGGCATGGACTTGTTTGCCTTCTGTGATGGCTTTCAAGCTGATGCATGACTGCAATAGAGAAGCGTATGTATAAGAATCAGGCCGAATGCTCTGGCGGTCCATAAAATGCAATATGGGGAGCGCCTCTCTCAATCGGTTTTGCTTACAGAGTGCTCTCACATCTTCACAGATTTCATGATAAGTGTTTTTGGCATTGGTATGCTGCGGGTGTTCTCGAAGAGCACCAATCACCATGTTAATGACACTTTGGAAATTGATGGTGGAAGTGGCATTGGCATTGCATGTCAGTGTTGTGAAGAAGCCATAATTGGCCTGGCCTTGGGCTCTCCTAAGAAATAGAGAGAGGAGCATCGGCGTGGTTTCACTTCATGGTCGGCGGTCAGCTCTGCCATTAAACTTCCATTAAGAAATCTTTATAAACACATCTTAACCGGGAATTTATAAAGCAACGAGAATAGAAAACGCCCACTTTTTTCTTTCCAATGGTAAAATTTCACTAATTTGTTTTCAAAAGTGAAAGTTACAAGCGCTACTAGCGGAGAATCTGCTGAAAAAGAAAATATGTCTTTCGCCTATAGCTGTCTACGACCAGCAAAGGGGGAAAGAACATATGGGGATGAGAGACAGGTGTTTGAAGCTGCTATTAAACTGATGAGAATGTTATCGAAGTAACAAATTCAGAAATGTAAGAGAGAAAAATTGTGATTAGAAGTAAGAAAACTCCCACTTTCAAATCTAGAAAGTCCTCTAGGGAAGGTAGAAAAAAATTCATCTTAGTAAAGTGTTAAAAAGAGGGGAGGGTCCTCATGGTCATCAATCCAGAGGTTGTAGGATAGGATACCCTCTTTTTTCTAGAGCGTTGTCTTTGAAATGTGATATGCAAATTTGTTATGATCACGATAAATGTGTTTAAAGCTGAGGTTATTGAAGGTGGGTTGTAGAGGACGAATTTTGTCCTTCCAAGCTGTGAGAGAGATTACTTGTAGATCTCCCTTATTACTGAGCCAATCAATAACAATTCTGGAATCCCCGAGTACCTGGAGGGAAACAATGTGAAGTCTAGAGACCAAGAATAGTGTGGCCCAGGCACCCGAAAATTATGCCCTGGTATTGGTGCACGGGCCATAGTTGAAAGTCCATCTATAAAAAAAAATTGGCGAAATTTTGATTAAACCTTCAGCTCCACTTTGAGAGTCACTTGAAAGCGTTGCTCCATCGAACCAACTTGTTGGAGTGTCATCTAAATCAGGCCCTTCTTTATGTGATGAATTCTAATCTTTTTGGTGTGAGCTTCCTTCCAAGAGTTGAAGATGCCCAGGGCTTTGTATGTTGTAGCACTAGTGGATGGAGACCCATTTTCAAATATAGTTTTGTTCATTTCCAGCCAAATAGTCCAGCAAATAAGTGATGGGAGGTGTATAAGCTTGCATTCCCTATGATCCCAAGAGTCAACACAGTCATGTAGCTCAGTCCCATCCCAAATAGAATGAAATTTTAAAGTCAAAGCAATTATCTCCCAAACATGTCTAGTAAATAAGCATTTTGTAAAAATATGGTCTACAGATTCAGAATCAAACCGACAAAGATGGCAAAAATTTGGCCCAGACCAAGCCTTTTTTTGGAGAATATCCCAAGTATTCAGTTTGTAAGCAATCATCAGCCATGTAAAGTGTTTGATCTTGGGTGGAATATGTCAGGACCAAAAGTTCTTTTGCCATCCTCTTACATCTGTATGCGGATGAGAATTCATAATCGCTGCATAAATATTTTGAACAGAAGGATTGCCCGATTGGTTGCCCCCCGTCCACTGTAATTTGTCTTCAAATTCAGATAGATGGATACCTGAATGAGATAATGTTGTGCAGAAGTTGTACCATTCGCATGGTAGCTCATGGTTGAGTCTAAGTGTTGCGTTGGTAATCCAAGTATCCGGCAGGTAATCCGATCTGATAGAGTCGTGGATTTGGTAGAGATACCAACAACTTTTTAAATGGAGTTGTGTGAGCATATGTGGGGAAAGAGTGGTTGTAGCATCCAGTCCCATAATTCGGTCATGCCCAAGTTCTATTGAGTGCCCCGAGCCTAGGAGCCAACTAAGCCATCGAGTAAGCAGATGCTTTGTTTTTGAGATGTTCCTCCAAAAGAAAGACGTTGATATGGTAGTAATATTATCTGATAAAAGCCAACTATTTATTGAAAGATAGCAGAGGTATTTGTCAATGATAACAGAATGCCAGATGCCAGGAGAATTTAGCACACGCCGGAGTGAAGAATCTGCAAGTGCTTGACTAAAATGGAAGAGAGTACAGATGCCCCAACCTCCCATTTGTTTTGGTTTAGCCAATGCTTGCCAATTGCATAAATGTTGTCGAGAGTAGTCAGAACAACCCGACCAGAGGAAGTTGAAAATCAACTTGTGGAGTTTTGTGAGGACCGTGGCAGGAATGGCAGTGAAAGCCATCAAATAGACAACCTTTCCTTCAAGGACTGCTTTGATGAGGGTATATCGGCCTCCAAGAGAGAGCCACCTCGTGCACCAGTGGCTGGTCCTTATTTCCACTTTGGCAAGTAACCAATTCTAGTCCGAAGTCTTGTAGGAATTTTATTTTAAATGATAGCCCAGATATTTGAGACCAAAAGAGAGTGGAGTAAAAGTGTAGGAAAGATACCTTTAATCTGGTCCAGGGTTTGTTGAAGTAAGTTTGCGAAGTGGAAATTGGATTTAACCCAGTTAATTGTCAAACCTGTGGCACTACAAAAAATGTGAAGGATCTCTTTTATTTCTGTCCATTCCTGTAGAGTGTCATTTTTCATGATAAGGACATCATCAACAAAGAGAAGATGTAGAATTTTGATGATCCTGGACACTTGGCTTGATTTAAGAAGCAAGCCCAGGGCTTCCATTGCTAAGATGAATAGAAGAGGTGAGAGGGGACAACCCTGCCTCAGTCCTCTGCCCATTCGAAAGAAGGTTGTGGATTCGCCATTGACCAAAATGGCCAGGTTTGTACTGACCACACAACCCATAACCCATTTGATCATAGTATTGTTGAAACCTGTCTGAACTAGGATCAGTCTAAGAAAATCCCAATCAATGCAATCAAAAGATTTTTTGAGGTCCAATTTGAGGATAAGTGCCTTCAAGTTTTTGTTTTTGATACTGTGCATACACTCTTGGGCAGTGCCAATAACATCAAGAATATAGTGACCTTTCAAGAACCTTAGTTGTTCTTTTGAAAGGAAACGAGAAAGAATGGGCTTGATCCTAGTAGCTATAATTTTGGAGATAAGTTTATAGCAAAGGTTGCAAAGGGCTATAGGCCTATAATCGCCAAAGATAGTAGGTGTAGCTGCTTTTGGAATTCTTGTAACACTTTACTTATTATACTTTGATTATAAGTCTAAATCAATTTATGTTTTGGTGTTTTGGTCAATTGGCTTCAATGGTATATGTAATTTCCATTAATTTTAAGAGCTTATATATTCATTTAACTATTATATGATGAAAAGTTGAAAATGTAATTATGTGTGAAAATGAATAAATTGTAACCATCAATATATATTCATTTAACCATTCTATGATGAAGAGTTAAAAATTAATTATATTTCAATTAAAAACTAATTATATTTCAATTGAAAAAAAAAATACATATTTAAAAAAAAATTTATCCATTCAATTATTTAAAATGTTAAAATTTAATTAATTAAATAAATAAGTTGAAATTTCAATAAAAATTAACAATAAACATATTTTATAATTTCAAATATAATTTTTTGATGATTTATATATACATTAATAATAATAATAATTTATAACCATTGAACCAAATTTTCTTTAGAAGAATTTTAAAGTGTTAAAAATGACAATATAAAATTGTATACACAATCACAAAATCAAACATTTTTGTGAACACCAATATGAGAAAGGATGTAATCTATGTATCCATATGATACATGAGCATTGTATATTCATATTTTGAGCATACCCCAATCATGCTTAACCATGGGAGTAGAGTTCATTTTAGATAGCATTAGAAAAGAAGAAATTGTAATAGATCATGATGCCTTTGTTGAAGGTGATAACTCTATTGAAATACTATAAAAAACAATGAAGAGACCTACTTGCATTATAGGCCTCTAGGAACATGACAATCTAGCATGAGTGCATCTATTGCTTATTATTTAGGTTAAGACATGCTTATAATTTGGAGCTTCTCAAGATTCATAGAAACACGAAACTAAAGGAAAATACTCATGAAGACCACCAAGTATGTATCTCTCAAAAATTATGTTACCTTCTTCGTAGCCTTCTTAAGAATCCCACCTAACTTCAAAAACATTGTTCCTTACAAAAATATACATCTCTTTGATCTTGGGCTTGGGATGAAGGAGCGGGAAAGAAGCTATGGAGTATATTTCAATGTTGGCTAGAAACAACAAGAAAGAAACCTGAAAGAGTGTGATAGATAAAGATGCATGGAATAGAGAAAAGGGGAATGATCATTTTGGAGAACAAAGGAGTGAGGATTTGATAATGCAATAAATTGAATAAAAAGAATCACAATTCTCACTGTTGTAATCTCAATTTTACTTTTTATGATGTTGACAAGGTTCATTTTGTGCAGGTTCATATCTAAACTTATTTCACCAAGCTTAATAGATTTTTTAATCACAAACATAATCATTAAATAGTTTATGTGAAACAAAGAAAAACTATGCATTATTTTTATGATGAGCTTGACCAAACTTGTACAATAGTGGTGGATTGTTGAGAGATTTACATTCAATTATTAATTATGTGTTTTGTTTCCATTTATTCTATTAGTGGGATGTCATGAATTACATAATAAGTGGTTGAGAAACCTCTCAATGTGCTAAAATAATAATCATATTAGATACCAAAACTATAACCATGTCATGATTATAACAATCAAACACAGCAATATGAATGCAATAAAATAACTATGAATCAACATGTTCAATACTATTAGTGAGATGATGGAATATGTGAATGTGAAGAAAGAGACGTGATCTGATTTCCCTTGGCTTGCTCAATGTATTGTTTGCTCTTCAAAATTGACATTCAACTACTCTTTTGTATTAAATCTTACTAATAAGCTCCCAATGTCATTACAATTTACATCCATAACCTATAATTAATTGTTTCGGTTATTTAAACTAAAAGTAATGTTAATTCTCATATTGACAAGAATCCACAATGCACATAACACATGAATTCAAGTAAGAATTCACAAAGAAAAAGTGCATGCAACTTTAATCATTCCTTCCCCTATGTTGATTTCCACGGAATTATGGTAGGTAGGTGAACAGTGGCTGCTTTTGAAAAGCAAACCCTATGGACGCCATTCAGATTTATGGTGATTCGATAAAATAACAAGTGGATGTTTGCACGTACTGGGATTTGCTGTCATCAAAGCTTTAGCCGAAAGCAAAGGGCAACTCAGCAAGTGCAAAAGTCGCCCTCTGCTTTTCTAGAAGACGGATAAACTATTCGCCCCTCTCAATTAGGTTAGAGGGATTGGAGTTACGGCTCCCACGATTATACATCGAATAAAATATTTGCATTCACAGGTGAAATCTGAACCTTCATGAAAATCAACTTGGATTAACTTGTTGAAATCTAGCGACGCCAATACTTGTTTTTCTTTCACTTTTTTTTTTCAAAGATTCAAAACTCTTGTATGTTGCTGCATTCCACTAAAAAACCACCCTTCTTCATGCACTCAATAAATGGCATACAAATACCATTGAAATTTATCACAAACTTTTTGTATAAACTTGCTAACCATGCAAAGTTCTTACCTCGAATATAGTCCCAATGTACACTAGCTCTACTTAAAAAAATAAGCACTTCTTTAGATTAATCAACAACTTCCCCTTCTTTAGATGCTCCAAAACTTGTTACAAATGCTTCAAATGCTCCTCTTTTGTTCTAATGAAAATCAGCATGCAACTTCCCCTTCTTTAGATGCTCCAAAACTTGTTACAAATGCTTCAAATGCTTCTCCTTTGTTCTAATGAAAATCAGCATGTTATCAAAGTGAACAAGAGTGAATTTACCAAGAAAATATTTTAGTATTTTATTTATCAACATGTGAAAGTACTAGGTGTATTTGTCAAAACAAAGTCATAATCAATCATTCCTACAAACTCTTAGTTGCCTTAAGGTTGTCTTGCATTCATTTGGACCTTATCTACTCATCATTTGGTGATAATTAATAAAAAAATACCTTGTTCCACTCAAATATTTCATCAAATCAACGATCCTAGGTCAAGAAAATTTATGCTTGATCATTATTTTATTGATGGTTCTTAAATTAGTGCACACTCTCTATTATCCTCCTTTATTTGGTGTTAGACAAAGACACAAACTCTCTTGGATCAACCCTCTATCCAACAACTCTTGGACTTGTCTATTCACCTCTTCACTCGCTCCCATCAACATCCTATGTAGCACTTTGATCAACAAACTAGATCTCAGAATCAAATTAGTTTGAAGTGAAATACTCCTCATTGGTGGTAATCCAACTGGCATATCATCTAAGATTATCTCCCAATATTCCTTCAATAATTCTTCTACTTTGGCTAGCACTACTCTCTCCTCAACTTGACTATCCTTTGGAGTAATGCAAGACAACACTTTGAACTCTTCACCTACTTCAAGAATTCCTTAGTTGAGCATAACACTACTTTGTTGCTATTAGTCTCATCACCCTCTTCCTGCATGGAGCACAACCAAAAATTTCTACCATCTTTCACAATCTGATATGTGTTCTTCTTCCCATCATGGAAATAATTTCAATCATACTGCCAAGGCTTTCCCAACAAAATGTGACAAACTTCCATTGGGACAATATCACACAAAGCATGTTTTCTTTCATCTCTAGTATGGAAAATCAAGAAGCATTGTTCAAATGCAATGACTTGGTGTTCTTTTTGTATCCATGACCCTCTATAGGCATTCAAGTGGGTGGTACATTTCAATTAAATAACTTTTGAACTACCTTGGTGGAAACTCAATTTCAAAGCTACCTTCATCTATAATTAAGTTACAACACTTGCCTTCAATTTTTCACATGTCCTTGAAGATAGTCTTCCTTCATTCTAACTCCTTTTCCTCCACAATTTGTTTGTTTGATTTCAACAACACTCTTTTAAACATCAAATTATTCACCTTGCTCTAGCTGAATTTTGAAAATGTTATCTCCAACTGCTGACTCTACTACTTTTGTAACATGTGTTATAGCTACATTTCTTCTTCTTTTATTTTTATTTTCTAGGAATTTGTATGCTCGGTGTCCCACTATACCACACCTGGAAGAAGTACCAATAAATCTACTACCTTTTCCTCTACCATAATCTCATCCTTTAGGTTTATAAACCCTTTGAAATTCTAATTATTCATGTCAGTTTCTTCCTCATTCTTCACATTCCTATGCTCTCTTCCACCCATGTCTTTTTCTCTACCTCTTATTCCTCTACTTCAAGAACCTTGTTGTCTTCTGGTCAACTTCTCTTCTACTATCAAAGAAATTTGGAAATCCTCTTCTACTAAATGAAAATACCATGTATTCGATTCATTTTGAGTATGAAATTTAAGACCATTTACATACCTTGCCACTCTTTGATCTTTCATTTCATCTAGTCTAGATCAAATTGTCAATCAATATAATTCTTCAGTGTATTCATGATCAATCATATTTATTTGTATCGGGGTATATACTTATGTCTACATGGTTTGATGGTAATTTGTGTTGAAATATTGTGTAACTGCAAAGAATATTCTTATCCCCTTTTGCGGATTGGTCAAATCCTAAATGTAATATGCAAATTAAGAAGCCGTTCCCCAGACAAATTAAAGTGGTTCTAACTACCCAAAAAGAGAAGTCGGTCGTGCCAGTGAAGAGACACCTCCTTTCAACGTTTGCCAGTTTGTATAAATAAAGGAAGTCAGCGCCTCATCTGTCCACTCACTCATCTCACTCATCTAGTGCGCAAGTATTGAAGGAAGTTGCAGTTACTAGTTGTCGGAAGAAAGAAGAGAGAGAGGCTCATTGCTTGGCAGAGGATATTCTCTAGTGTTTGGTTTATTGTCTTGGTATTGAATTGGCTATGGTTCTTTGATTATTTTATGGTCTAGCATCATGGTAGTTTGTCTCTCATAGAGAGAGAGTTATTATGGTACTGTACTTGGTTATTGAATCTATATTAAAGAAGTTTTGTTGGGTTTTCTTCCCCTTGAGGGTTTCATAGGATAAATGCTTGTGTACTATGTGATCTTGTTTCTTTCAGTAAGATCCTTATTATGTTGTTGATATAACTGTAATAATTACTATTGAACCCAGTATTAATAATAACAGCGTAAGCAAGAAACTTGACATGGTTTCAGAGCAGGACTGAAAGAGCATTGTCGCAGATTCAGTCTTCAGTTTTGTTGGGATTCAAAAATTAGGGTTTCTTGAATATTTGGAATTTTTCTGCAAACCACATTGGGAATTGCACCCTTCCTAGGCACATTTTTTGACACAAGAATCGAATATTTTCAGTGGCCAGAGCTCCCGGAAAGTCAAACCCTAGTTTGACTTGGTACTAGAAAACTAGAACCAGAACCAAAAAGTTGCAGTCCAGAATTTCGCAGGTCCAATCTCAAGGGTCAGAAATTGGAATTTTCAGAAACTGACTATACCAGCATACTCGCCTCAATCCAATGCATCTTTTGGCAAGTTTAGTTTTCATATCCAAGAAATTTGGTTTTTCTATTATGTCTATAGCCCAGAGGGCTAGGGTTTCTACTACAAGAAAGAATGGCTACCGACATGAGGGTAGAAGACATGCTGGAAGGATCTGGAAACTTCAGATCTTGGAAGCATAGGTTGCAGATGATTCTAGACGAGAATGATCTCCTATAACATGTTGCAGTGGGTGTACCAGAACCAGAGAAAGAAGAGAAAAAGACTAAGCATAAGAAGAATGAAAAGAAAGCAAAGAGAATCGTGTCAAATTTAGTAAAGGATCACTTGATCCCTCATATATCTGAACTACAAACAACAAGGCTAATGTATGAAGCACTCAACAAGTTATACGAAAGAAAAAACATTAGCCGGAATCTTGCCTTAAGAAATCAGCTTCGTAATATGAAGATGGAAAACTTAGAATCTGTCTCATCCTATCTTATGAGAGTTTCTCAGATTAGAGATCAACTTGTAGCTATTGGAGATGTCATTAGTGACAAAGATCTTGTAACCACAACCCTAAATGGGTTTCCAACATTTTGGATTCCTTTGTACAAGGAGTGTGTGCAAGAAGCAAGTTACCCAAGTTTGATAAGTTATGGGCAGATTGCACACACGAAGAATCTAGACTTGCAGACCAACAGAAGAAACTAATTGTTGATGAAGAGGAAGCTCTTACAATTCAAAAGAACAGAAAAATTTCCTTACGGAAGAACAATAAAGAAGCTAACTCTGTAATAGTTCCAGATAAGAAGAAATACATTTCAAAGATCAGATGCTACAACTGTCAAAAGTTGGGACACTTTTCCTATGACTGTCCTCAAGGAAAAGGGAAAAGAAAGCATCAAGCACATGTGGCAAAGGAAGAGGAATCTGCTCCCTCAAAGAAAGCTTTAATAGAAATTGAGAAATATGTACTTTAAGTTGAAGATAGTTGATCTGAAGAAAGATAGAAAATGGTGGAGTCCGTGGAGCCTCCCCACACAAAAACATAGATAAGTATTCATGTTTATTTTTAGTATCGTGTTTACTTTAATACTTTATCATTACAAGTTATATTTTTGTGAGAATGTTAATTAACCTCATTTTATTTCAGTGTCTATGCAAATTTATGAAGGAAGTATCAAAGAAGAGGATAAAGAAAGAGATAAAATATTTATTTCAGGTATGATCACTCATGAGAGTGGCAAAGGTATGTGTTTAGCTATGATAGTAAGGGAAAATTTGGTAATTTCATAGCTAGAGTGAAAAAGAGTTCAAAAGTCTTATTCATGATTAGGGTTTCAAATGTGTACATGGTTGAACAAGTTTTGCTTAAGAAAAGATGTGTACTACTCTGATAGAAATCATGATATAGTTTTATTTGATTACTGCATATTGTTACTGACTGATTGGCTAAGTGACATATCTCAGAAAGCATATTTTAAGTAAGTTTACAGGTCTCGGAAGAAATAACTCATGCCTTGACTTGAAAAAGTTAGACAACATGAGAATGACTTATGATATGGTGATAGTCAGTAAAGACCAGACAATATCCAATATTTATATAGGAGCAAGAGGCTCCTAAAGATGCAGAACAAAAATGTTCAAGATGAAGAGAAAGATGGATACTCAGATATAGTTTATGAGATGTAGGTTGCTCCAATATCGTTCTTATAGATGCAGAGGGAGCAGGTTGATACAGTATGAAGTCAAAAAGAAATAAATGTTCAAACTCAAGAAGGCACCCATGATATTACAGAAGAGAACTTCAAGGATGATGATTATCAGATGTTACACAATTAAAGAAGCTCTTAGTTTGGTGCAAGAGGGAGCTATGTCTCTGAGTTCAAAATGGAGGATTGTGATTTGGTGCAGTTAGGAAAGCAATGGTACATGGAACAGTTTACTCAATGGATGAGTAATGAGATATTTTGATCAAGATGAAAGTTATCCAGTAGATGGATAGTTCCCAACAGATGGGTAGCATGGTATTATACCATGGAAAGATTTTGGACCACAAGAGATTTTTTCGGATCCCATAGCTAGACCTTCACAGAGAAGGAAGAGACCTTCGTAGAGAAGGGGAATGAGAAAGTTTCCAAGGTTGGCCTATGTCCAAGTGTTGAGTTTTGGATACTCTAGGGACATGCTAGAATACCCTCGTAGAAAGGGGTGTGACCACCCTCATAGAGAGGAGTGTGGATGTTTCTCCAAGGGGCAGAAGGCAGATACTCTCCTCTGGCCAAGGATTGAATAGCCTGGAACACAAACCTTGACCATGTGGAATGGTTAGTTGGATCTTGAGGTTTGTGTCGTGATCCTGCATGGATCATGGAAAGGGAGTCTAGTCTTGCCTAGGCTAGCATCTTAGCTTCTCTAGTTCATGTGGGATGACTAGGAATGAAGCTATGGTAGTAGTCCTCCCCAGTGGATGGGTGAGATAGATGACTACAAGAGAAGGGAGAACATAAAAGGAATGACAAAACTCATAGAATATCTTCTATGTAAAGATAAGATATCTTCTATGTGAAGATAAGATATCTTTTGTGTGAAGATAAGAAAGAGTATCTTCTGCGTGAAGATGAAAGAAAGAAAGAGTATCTTTTGCGCGAAGATAAAAAGAACAAAACTTATTTAATATGGATTCATGGAGAACCAGTCAATGATCGTGATGCCAGATGACCAAGTGGATTATATTGATGCCTCATGTTATCCACCTGATGTTGTTACCCAGTTGATGATGTTTCCCAATTGACGTTGTTACCCAGTTGATGATGTTGCCTAGTTGATGATTTTACCCAGTTGATGATGTTGCCCAGTTGATGATTTTACCCAGTTGATGATGTTTCCCAGTTGATGATGTTATCCAAGTTGATGTTGTTGTCTAGTTGATGATGATTATACAATTGATGATATTGCCTAGATGATATTGTTTAGTTGATGATGACATCCAATGACCTGTCAAAAGATAAAGAATATCCTTCTTGTTAAGAGGGAGTGTTGAAATATTGTGTAACTGTAAAGAATATTCTTATCCCCTTTTGCGGATTGGTCAAATCCTAAATGTAATATGCAAATTAAGTAGTCACCCCCCAGGAAAATTAAAGTGGTTCTAACTACCCAAAAAGAGAAGTCGGCCCTGCCAGTGAAGAGACACCTCCTTTCAACGCTTGCTAGCTTGTATAAATAAAGGAAGTCAACGCCTCATTTGTTCACTCACTCAGCTCACTCATCTAGTGTGCAAGTATTGAAGGAAGTTGCAGTTACCAGATGCCGTAAGAAGGAAGAGAGAGAGGCACATTGCTTGGGAGAGGATATTCTCTAGTGTTTGGTTTATTGTCTTGACATTGGATTGGTTATGGTTCTTTGATTATTTTCTGGTCTAGCATCATGGTAGTTTGTCTCTCGTATAGAGAGAGTTATTTTGGTATTGTACTTGGTTATTGAATCTATATTAAAGAATTTTTGTTGGGTTTTATTCCCCTTGAGGGTTTCCCAGGATAAATGCTTGTGTACTCTGTGATCTTGTTTCTTTCAGTAAGATCCTTATTATGATGTTGATATAACTGTAATAATTACTATTGAACCCAGGATTAATAGTAACAACTTATGCAAGAAACTTAACAATTTGTGGGAAATAATTTCTCACGCAACTTGTTGACTATCTTCTTCCAAGTTTGAATTATCTCTTTTTTTCTTTAGAAATCAACCCTTTATCATGAAGTCCCACTACAAGGCATCATGTCCCTTCAGCTTCTTGGAGGAAAAATTCATTTGATGAGGGTCTTCCACTTTCTCATATTTGAAGTGTTGTTCCACTACCTCAATCAAGTCTACCAACATCTCATCTTTCAAGCTACAATCATAACTCAAAATTTCAACTCTTGCACTTCCTCTTTCCCTCAAAAGTCAAAGTAATTGCACTCCAAGGATCTCTTGGGCATTTTATTCCGCTTCAAATTCTTCTAAAGAATCCCCACACTACCGAGTTTCCAATCATTCCATTCTTATTCTCACTCTTACAATTCTCTACTCATTGTTGTTCTTCTCCCTCTACACACCATACCAGGAAAGAAAAATAACCTTAATCTAATCTAGTTTCTTCAAATCCCTTTGACTTAGAAATTCTATTTTAACACCAAATGGAAGCAATTATCCTATCATTCTCTCACTTGAACTAGTTCTCTCCACCACGATTGTACCCAACAATTTCATTTACTAGATCATCTTCACCTATGTAGTAATCAAACTTTCTCTTATACCAACTCATGCAAAGCTAAATCCCACTAATCAAAGAACACAACAAAAACTCCAAACAAACACAAAAACTGTTGCAAAAAACATGAAGGAAAATATGAACCAGTGTTTTATTCAAATTCAAATGGCCAATATAATGGGCCTTATTAAAAACTTATAGTGAAAAATACAAAGACTCCCAATCTCTCTAATTGAATTCATTATTCCAAAGGGTTAACAACCTTTATCTCTCTGTACAATATCTCTTCTTTGAACTACTCAACAGACTCAAACTCAAGAGCTAGAGTACCAAATCATAGAAGTTGAACTATGCAAAAGCAAACTTGAACGATCAATTGACCCAACTATTAGTATTCAGGACCCCATTAATAATATTTTTTTGATCACATGTGGTTGAAGGAGAGGTGACATATCATAATTGGGTTCTAAGGTTATAAACAAATGAGTGAATTGTTCAAAAAGTTCTAAAATAATCCATGTAAACCTTTGTTGTGTTATGGGCTCAATCCTTGTGTTCCTTATTGTACCGAGAGTGGCGAGGTGCTCTACAACCCAATATGGAGGAGATGTTGTCACATTAGTGTTATGTTAGATTAGATAGTGTTACATTAAACATTAATAAAAATTAAAGTTGGATCAATTAAAAATATATATAACAATAATAAAAACAAAGTTGGCTTGATTAAAAAAAACAATTACATGCATCATTGCATATTACACACATATATACGTATGTACATATGTACATGACAACATATAAAATATTAAACCAATGTAGATCCATCTTAAACCCAGAGCTATAAAGCATCGAGAGGGATCAAATTTATTAAGGTGTAATTTTTTTTATCATTTAATATGAAAGAATTAAATGAAATGATAAAAAAAAAATACACTTTAATAAATTTGATTCTTCTGGATGCTTGATAAATCTAGATTTAAGATAAATCTACACTAGTTGTTTCACATTCCTTTTGTTTTTCATACTCTAAATTCATTCGTTTATTATTTACATTCGCTCCCTTTCATTTTAAATAACTTTAATCCTTTCCTACCTTGAATAATCTTTGTTCCATTTGATTTCGAACTTTCTTTGTTAAATTTACAAACTCTAAGGTGGGATCCACATAATGGTAAAACATATGTCAGCATCCAATACAATGTTCGACAATGTTTGAAGTCAAAAAATACAGACACAATAAATGTAAAGAACCATCAAATACTCTGTCTCGCTTAGAATTCATCCTCCTAATCACATAAAAGTTGTCTTTGATAACAAAAATAAGATTAATGAATGAAAACTCTCACATGTATTAATTAATTTTAAAAAAATTATTTATATTAGTCTATTTAAGATAACATACTACGCAGAAACATGGATTGAGCATTACAGAAACATGGATTGAGCATTGCAGGGGCATACTAATGTTGTGGAACTATGTAAGAGAAAAATAAAAGAAAACAAAACAAAACATAATGCAATGGTAGATTAAGACAAATCTATACGATAAAAAAATCCAAAAAATAGAATTTTTTTGAGAAGCACAGTGTGAGAAAAATAAAGTTTTCCAAACAAAAAAGGCTAGAAAAGTCAAAAGGGGCTTGTCAGTTTCGTGAAAGTGGAGCATTATTGTTTCTCTCACTAGGGTTCAAGTCTACCAAATGACATATTTGTCCCTTACAGGTCATGCTTGTGCTTATGTACTTGTATTTGCAGTGGAAGTGAGAGACAAGTCTTGGGTGAATTTGGTGGAATAAATTCTCCCCTCGTAGTGTCTCGGTCCAATGACTGAAATTCCTATACTTGTGTTTGTGGTGGGGACCATATGCAGGTCCTAGGTGAATTTGGCACAATGGAGACCCCTCTTGCAACATCTCAACCAAAGGATTTTGAGATTCTGATTTCACTATTGTAAGTGGGCTTGATCCAAGATGTCCTTGCGAATAACAACTTCACTGATTTTTTCTTATCAACAAACCTTTTGTTGATGGCTTTCTTGTTGATAGTTTTCTTGAGGCCTCAACAAACCCAAAGTCGATAGACTTGGGGACCTGCTTTTAATTTTTTAATCAATCCCATTCAATGATGCTTTGTTGTATTTGATCTTGTTCTTTTAAAGTTTAGTTAAAGATTTCTTACTTATGTATTTGATCTTGTCCTTTTAAATTTTAATTAAAGATGCCCCATAACCAAGGCCAGAGTGTTCTTATCGAAATATATCAACTTAAGAATTAGATTTGATGTGTAGCCTTTGGAAAAGGATGAGGAGGTATGGTTCAAACAATTACGGGTTCATGACAAATCTTCACTCCCCTTGCACTCTAGGTCAAATAGTCATCCTCAATGGAAAATTTCATGGAAGCTCGGGAATTTCTTGAATGGAGATCAAACCAAAACTTATTTTTCTTATTCTTTGATGGTGCTTCAAAAAGGAATCTAGGGGCACCAGGTGCAAAGGAGATTCTTTATGATCTTGAAGGAAAAATGGTAGCTACTTATGCTTGGGGTCTTGGTCAAGATTTTACTAGGTAAAACCATATGCACTCTTGCATGGTCTTCTTTTGACCAAGGAAGCCAAGGTCAAAGCATTGATAATAAATAGGGATTTTACGATGGTCGTTAAATAAATGCTAGGGAAATCCTCTATGTTGGGAATCAAGCTTGTAGTCTTCATTGCTCGAGGTAAAAGAGAGGCAAGTATATTACTCAAAACCTCAACTATCATGTAAAGTGAGAAATGAACTCTAAATCTAATCTTTGGGCTAAGAAATCCATTGAGCTTAGCCGAGGAGAATATGTTAAAAATGCAGGGCATTCTTGTTGCATTATCCCCTAAGGTTTGGTATGGTAAGTCTCATTAATAAACATTAAATCCTCGCATAATCTAACTCCTAACACATAAACTTTGTTGCATCGGGATGTGAGTATTGAGGACATGCCTTAGCATCCATAGCATGCGAGAATTTTATCATGGCTCTAATTATTGAATACCTTAGTATGTATCACCATCGACTTTATAGGATAATGGGGAGTTTGTGGTTTGGAATTGGGTGCAAATGTAGTATTGAGCTAAAGGTGAATGACATCATGGTAAGTGTCATCTCTGCATTCAAGATGTCCATCAATTTTGGTTATTTTATTTCAATTTGGAAATATTTTCAAAGGCACGTGACAAAGAACATTGGTCTGAATTATGGTGAAAGTGTTCTAAATTCACTCCATGGGAAGGTGCATATGAACTTTAGTTTCTATCTCCAGTTATGTTTGGTTTTCCTTCTCTCTATGCTCCTTCTTGGGATTTCCCTTCATGGG
Source organism: Picea engelmannii (assembly GCA_009831015.1). Lineage (NCBI taxonomy): Eukaryota > Viridiplantae > Streptophyta > Pinopsida > Pinales > Pinaceae > Picea > Picea engelmannii. The sequence goes on from ML806658.1 coordinate 20,021, forward strand.
GCATATCGTGGGGAAAATATAGGTTTTGGTCTCTTTTAATATTTCAAGCTTCAAAGGGTGAGCAAGGTGTCTAGTAATTCCTTCTTTGTTATGTTGGTCAAAGACTCCTTCTCTGTCCCTAACATCCTTTGCCTAGTTCAAATTGTAGGGAATTCACTCATGGAGAATAAATATGTTATGGGATTTAGAATAATTTTGAGAAGGCATGAGAAACTCATACAATACAATAGGAGCTCTCAATTCTCAGTAACAACCAAAGTGCATGAGAACTAGCACCATTGTGTCTCCCAACATGTAAACATCATGAATTTACTAGTTTTATAGAAACATGCAGATGATATTTTAGGAGTAGAATGCAATATGTTGTGGAACTTGGTTCTCAACCTTCGTAATGACTCTTTATCCACAGCCTCAAACAACAAAGTATCGATTAACTCTACTCAGACTGAATTTATAGAAGATGAAATGGTCCACCAATTGAAGGAACCGATGGATAATAAACATCAAAACTTTCCTCTTTCAAATGTTGGCTAAGAGGTTGAAAAGAGTCATCATATATTCCATTAGTTATTATGTTTTTATGTGTTGTTATACTTTTAGGTGTTTTTGTTAAACAAGCTACTTACAAGAAAACTTGGAATGTTTATTATATATTATATTGTAAACTTATTTCTGTAGCATTAGAGAACTACTTATTTTGGGTTGTGAAACTTTGAAATAGACTCTTGTACATTGTTGCTAGCTTGGCTACAACCTTTTAGTATTATATCATATTCTATGTTTCGGTTAAAAAAAAGGATCAACTTGGTGTAATGTGTCTTTAAGTAAAGTGTGTTTCTTTAGTGTGCATTGTAATTATCTAATATGATGATCACGATTAAGTTCTAGACATAAAGTGATATGATGGTTCATCTTCTCCTTGATACTAATAGTTATATTGATCTATGGCTTAACACCCAATTGGTTCGTGATCTTTATTTAAAGAGCATGAAGGGTCAGTTGTTGATGATTCATTGTGATAAACTTATAGTGAGATTGTTTTTTCCTTTTGCATTAATATATTGCCTCAATTGGCCACATTGGCTGGGACCATGGACTATTTCCCTCTTTGAGGGTTTTAACCATGTAATACATTGGTGTATTGATCTTTGATATATTTCTGTAAGTAGTTTTCTTAAGGTGTTTGACCTGTATGGATATACCCTATTTATCAAACATGGTATCAAATCCCCCATGAAAACTTGCTCCAATTGTTGATCAAGATCTTAAACATCTGTCATTGTATGCATCAAAGGACTCATGGAATTTGTTATTTTTAAGCATTTTTGGGGCAAGAAAACCGTTCTAGTATGTCTAGAGCAATGTTTTCCATTGGAAACCCTTTTCATTTAACCAGAAAAAGTCTATGTTTACCCAAGATATGTCCATTTTTATTGACTCCATAGGCATATAGTTTCATTATGATTTTTAAAATCTTTTCATTCTATTTTAATATTTCGATTCAATTTTTCTATTTTTATTTCCATTTTGCTCCCTTTTTCAATCTATGTATGCTCTTTGTCGTGCACCTTGTGAGATCTTAGTAAATAAAAAAACAGAGAAGAAAGTGTTTTCTTTTCTATGTATGCTCTTTTCCCTACATTTTCTACATTCTTGACAAATTAGAAATGGAGAGAAAATTTGCATTTTTCAAGTAGATTAATCAAGATCTAACCCTAAGATTATGAAGTTTCAGATTTGTTACTTTGATTTTTTTTTTTATATTAGTGTGTGACTATGTTGAAGTTTTTTGTTAACAAAAACAAGGGTTTGGGGGGTAAGCACACAATTCAAAGCAAAGAGTTAAAAAACAAAAACCTCATCATGCCTAACATTTGTCATATATTTTGCATTAGCTTCAAAGTTACCTTATTAAATTAAACATCTTGAACCCAAGTATTTGTTTTGATTAAGTTACATTTTAAAGAAAACCACACAACTTTAAGTTATAACACAACTTTATTGTAAAATACATTTCACTTAAATTATACTAGCATACTCCCTAAATGGGCGAATGGGAATGCCAAAGTGCTTTTCAAATTATTGTTCTTAATAAAAACTCTAAATATATTGCAATTATATATATATATATATATATATATATATCATAGAGGGGAAAAAAAGAGATCGAGGTGCTGACCTCATTGGAGGGATAAAATTTTTAGATAAGTGTTATCCTATGGGGTTTAATGAAAGAGACAAATACCCAATCTTCATTTAATCCCATGGAAGAATGATTGATCCATGAGGAAAATACACAACATTAGGGTTATGAGATTGAAAAGGAAAGGAAAACAATAGCAATAAAATCTCTCGAAGAACACATAAGATTCAATTCCCTAGGGTGTCACTAGTGGAACCAATCAGACCTTCGCTACCATGGAACCTTCCACACAAGGGTAGATATGAAAAATAAACTTGGGGAGTAATAAGCAACACAAAATAAGGCACTGGGATCACAAAATACTCCTATCATAACCCTTGATGGATTGCTCAAACTATAAGTTATGCATGTGTTATATACTTTTCTTTTCAATTTGTATTGCATGACTCTTACCACTTTGATAGTGTTGATATTTTAAGTCGGAAAGGGGTATTTTTGAGTCGATGTAATGAGGAGATGCATCTCCAACACCATTTGGATTCTTCCTTCCACCCTCTATATATAGTTGAGGTGTTTCTTTTTTCAGTGATCCAATTATAATTGTTTATGTAAACCTAAATAATAACTTTTAAGATGGATCTATGATAGTTTATATTAATTGTTGTTAAAATAGTTTTTTTTACTTATTACCACACATAGAAAGACACATTCCACACACAACATGTATTCTCTCACCTAAGTTATATAGCCCCTCTCTTCTCTTAGTGTGTTAAGTTTATATATAGATTGTAAATGCCATGATATTTATTCATATTAATAAAAGAAAAAAAGATGAATATATACATGTGCTAATGAGATATAGTTTATGTGGTTTAGATGAGAAGTTGTTCCACCCATGTTCAATTCTCACTTGTGATATGCATATCTCTAGTAGTTATTGCCTCCACAACACATCATTTCATGTGGATGAAGTTTAACACAATCTATGGATAAGATTCCCCTAATCACCACACTTGACGAATAATTGATTCTACAAATAATCATACTTAACCAATAATTGATTCTACAAATCTATAAGAAAAATTCATTAATGAAAACATTAAAAAAAAAAAAAAATGAACGTGTGTTTGTGATTGTGACATTTTTATGAATATGAATTTATAATGTTGCATAGACAACACCTTTCATCTCGAAATCAAGGCCACATCGAAATTCCTAAATATAACAAATTTTACATTGAAAATCCTAAATATAGCAAGTTCGTATAGTTATTTTTTAATATAATAATATTTAAAAAATCACTTATGGTAAAAGCATATGTGTATCTATCAAACATTTGTTCTAAAGTCTTAAATAGCTTTTCATTATACACTTGAGGTTGCATCGATAGACTTTTTCTAACTAATATTCCTAGAGTTGTACTTGGGATTAATATGTCTTTTCAACAATGTTTGATTGAGGTGAATAGGTTGTGAAAATGAAATTGTGATGGATAATTCAAAGGAATATAAAGTGGTATCATAGGTTGTTTATGTCAATATTTGAGATGAATAGAGTGTGAAATCAGATTGTGATAGGGGATAAGTAATGTAAAAGTATGTAATTTTTTTTATCAATGTCAAAAAACAATTGAAATAGGAAAAAGTTTATGATACTTAAAGTTATTTACCTAATCCCCCAGGGTGTATATCAGTCAATGATGGAGTGAACTATTAAGACACTCTGTTATGTGAGATCACCATATCAAAGCCTCAACTTACCCGTGTGTCATGCTTGGGGCATGTAGTTGATCCATATTATTTTCGGCACAAAATGAGAGCGAAGATATAATAAAGAAATGTACAGAGATTTCTCGGATATCCAATAATATAACATAAATGTATCATAGATGCCACCATAAACACAGAGATACAATAATACATAATTTTCTATTAATGAACGAAAATGTACAAAGACTGTAAAAATACAGAGTGAAAGACTCGTTAGAATGGTGGCAGCTTATCTCTGAGAAGAGATGTGTCTGCTACTTGCATTCGCAAGAAGATGATTTTACAATGAGGCTCCAAAGGCATTTTTATCATAAAAAAAATCCAAAACCCTAACCCTGAAAGATGAAAAGCCAACTGTTTTGTGGACCCGTTTTGGGTAGTTTGGTGTATCAACTTCCCGAGGGCGTAACTTTAGCATATGATCTTTGTTTGGGGCGCACGATAGCTCGTTGGAAAGGTATCATCAAGGAGATTCATTTTGGGGGCTCAATTAGAGCCTTTGGTTATCAATGAGAAGCTCAATCCCGAAAAATATTCATTTAGGCCCTCAAAATGGCCCTGATAGTTAAAAACTGCTAAAAATAGTAAATTGCCAAAATTGCCAGAAATTTGTTTTGAGCCAGATGGAAAAGGTGGGTGGCCACCTATATCTACCTGGATCAATCCTTCCTCCTTAGGAAGCAATGGTCTCCCTTGCGTTGAGTTCCCAGGGGAGAGGGGAAAGCAATTGAATCTTGGTGTGTTGATTGCCTTGCTGGAGACATTGCGTTGTGGAGGGATGTCATGAACTTGTTGCTGGCAGGGTTAAATCTGTTCAACCAGTCGGGCTACATGAGATGTCTAGGTGCAGAAGGAATATTTGCAATTTGTTGCATTCGTTTCAACTTGCTTCTGTTGGATAGAAGGTGTTTGGGTCGAGGTTTTAGTGGTTGCAGTATCCTTCTGTTCACCTTTTGAACAGATTATGAAGAAGTTGAATTTCATAGTATGAGATACTACCTTGCGGCATTGTTTAAGTGGGACAGTAGTTGGAACTACCTCTGGTATCCTGTAGAGATGACCCCCCCAGAGTAACAATGACACTATGGGGTCGAGACTCATAGATAGCATGGCGCTTCCACATATATGGTTGGCCCAAGAGAACATCACAGACATCCAACGGGGAAATATCACATAATACCTCATCCTTGAAGGACTGGAAGCCGAATGAAAATCGACACTGCTGGCTGACACAAAGATCTCGTCCTTGGTGAAGCCACCCAATGTTCTATGGTTGTGGGTGTGGTGTGGTCGACAATCCCAACTGTTTAACGACCTCTGTTGAGATGAGGTTCTTCTGGATTCCTCTATCAACAATAAAATGCATCGGGGTCCCCTTCACCCACATCTGTGAATGAAAAAGTTGCTCCCCCTCTTCAGGATCTGTGAGTTATTTTGGTTGAATTGTTGCGGTCGCGACAATAGCAGTGGGGTCTGCATCGATGATCTGTCTTCTATCAATATTTTATGAATCAGGGTTCGGCTCCTTGTTTTTTATCTCGACCACCAATGACTGTTTTGAGCGACATTCATCGGTGTTGTTCCAGGGGATTTTGTGGAAATCACACCATTTTCCGGTGTCCTTCTTCGTCTTTCTGTGACCCTTCTTTTCCTGTGTCTTGGACTGGTTTTCAAGAGATTGTTTGTTAGGGTCGTCTTTATCATACTTTGGTTGTTGCAGATTTGTAGACCCGAACTCTCGTTTGTTCTAGTGCTTAAATTTCTACTCGATTTTAACAACATATCGATAAGTAGAATTGAGTGATGATATGTCAAGAAAATCCATTTCAGTTTGGATGTATCTGTGTAGAACCCCACGGTATTTCAAAACCAAATGTCATTCGGATTCTTTGATACACAACTTGGTGCGCGAGGTATGGAATGTATTGGTGAACTCTAGAACTTCTTGGCCCCTTTCTTGTTGCAGTGTGGTCCATCTCATGTACTGGTCCTCATAGTTTCCAACATGGTAATATTGTTCCTTTACCGCATCCACAAAAAAATCCCAAGTGGGCTCGGCCCCATATATTTCAGACTCTGTGGAACTTTGCTCCCAGTAAGTTTCCCACCAATGTTTGACATGGGGGAGAGCCTTAAGGAGTGAAAAGGTGATCTTTTCCCTGTTGGAGAAATTATGAACAAAGAAATAACCTTCTAGCAGATTTAACCATTTTTCTAAGACATCGGTGTCTATCTATCCTTGAAATATAGGAATATCAAAATTAACTTGTACCTTGAAAGGTGAGGTACTTCCAAAGTGGTCGCTTGATGAAGACACACATGTTTTTATCAATAGGCTTTGAAGGATGTGGGAAAAATTCTCCATCGTTTCGTTCCTCTGTCGCGTGAGAGCTTGCTCAAGCAACAGATTAATAGAATCGTCTGCTCTATTATTTTTATTTTCTTCCGCCATGGAGGGTTTCATGGACGTGCAAGAGAGGTTTTATTCAAGAGAGACAAGCTCGAGACCCAACTTTCTATACTCGGACCTCATCGGGGACATGCACTGAAAAACAATCAAGAGCAACCTGTTATGATACCACTGATCCAGATTATTTTCAGCATGAAATGAGAGCAGAGATATAATAAAGAAATTTACAGAGATATCTCGGATATCCAATAATATAACATAAATGTATCAGAGGTTCCACCATAAACACATAGATACAATAATGCACAATTTTCTATTAATGAGCGAAAATGTACAAAGACTGTAAAAATACAGAGTGAAAGACTTGCTAGAATGGTGACAGCTTATCTATGAGAAGAGATGTGCTCGCTACTCGCATTCGCAAGAAAATGATTTTACAATGAGGCTCCAAAGGCATTTTTATCATAAATAAAATCCAAAACCCTAACCCCAGAATATGAAAAGCCAACAGTTTTGTGGACCCCGTTTTGGGTAGTTTGGTGTATCAACTTCCTGGGGGTGTAACTTTGGCATATGATCTCTGTTTGGGGCGCATGATATCTCGTTGGAAAGGTATCATCAAGGAGATTCATTTTGGGGGCTCAATCAAAGCCTTTAGCTGTAATTGAGAAGCTTGATCCCGAAAAACCTTCATTTAGGACCTCAAAATGGCCCCAAAAGTTAAAAATTGCTAAAAATAGTAAATTGCCAAAATTGTCAGAAATTAGTTTTGAGCCAGATGTAAAAGGTGGGTGGCCACCGATATCCACCTGGATCAATAGTGGTGCACCAGGAGGTTATAGTGGTAGCGGTCAGAATCGACCCAATGTCACGTGAGTATGAGCCCGCACTAGTTGTCGATTCCACCAGAAGAAAAAAGAAAAGTTATTTACCCAACTTTTATTGATACAATTTCAAGACCTCAACATATAATAAAATAATTGTATCTAGATAAAATCGTGTAAAATATCTCAAACACTTTAATATAAATTCTCAACAAATGTAACTTTTATAAAGTAGGTAACCATCTCATAATATTTTTTCTTTATGTTGATGACCATATACTCATTGATGGTGACCCCAAAATTTTAACTCATGTGAAATCCAACCTTAAGAAGAAATTTGAAATCACAGATTTATGACATTTGCATTATTTTATTGGCCTCAAAGTCTTGCAAACCAAGGAAGGGATTTCCCTTTCCTAGTTTAAGTATGCACATGACCTTCTTTGTTTCCTTCACATGGGAGATTGTAAACTTGATCCATCTCCCTTCCAGTATGGAGTCAAACTTTCTACCACTTGTACTACACCCGAAGTATATGCCATTTTGTACCATATATTAGTTGGTTAGACTTTTATATTTGAATCATACCCATTCTAATATTTCTTTTGTTGTTGGTATTATTGCACAATATTTGCAAACACCCCACGAGAGCCATTGGAAAGTAACATAAAGGATACTTCGGTATATCTAAGGGTATATTTTAGCTTGGGATAAATTACAATTAAGGGGGGACTTCTTTGTTGGTTGGTTTCATTAATTTTGATTGGGTTGGCAACCCTAATGATCAAAAGTCTATTGTAGGTTATGTTTTTAGTCTTAGTTCAAAACATGTCACTTGGGATTGTAAGAAGGAATGTGCCCTTGGTATTTCTTCAATAGAAGTGGAGTATTGAGCAACATTTATGGCAAGTCAAGAATACTTGTGGCTACGACATATCCTTTCAAAATTTGGATTCTAGCAGCAACATCTAACCACACTTTGGTGAAATAATTAGAGTGCCACTCAACTTGCCAAAGATCCAGTTCAACATCGGTGTAGCAAACACATTAAGATACATATGCAATTCATCAGAGATCTTCTTCAAGATCACATTCTCGAAGTGAACTACTGCCCTACAGATGATCAATTTACAAACTTTTTCACAAAGCCTCTTACAAAAGTGAATTTTTCCAAAATTCAATCTATGTTAGAAGTTCATGAAGTTGTCATTAAGGGGGGATAAACTCTAATGCCTCCTTCCTTTTCCTATTATGTCATTTTTGTAAATCCTCTAATCTTATTCCAAGTTGTTCTTAAACGGGGATGTTAGAATATTTAGACACTTAGGAGTTAGTTAAGATCGACTTGGTATAATGTGTCTTTAAAGTGTGTTTCTTTAGTGTGCATTGTAATTACCTAATCCAATGGTCGTGATTACATTATAAATATAAAGTGATCTGACGGTTCATCTTCTTTCAATACTAATGTATATATTGATCTATGGATTAACACCCAATTGGTCCATGATCTCTATTTAAATTGCATCACTAGAGAAATTTTGAGGTCTAAAATGAGCCTCCTAAGGAAAATAGTAAAATAATAGTTAAAATAATAAAGTAAGAATTACAAAATTTCAAAGGGAAATAAAAAAACTACTTTTTCTAATTGTATTTTCAACTTATCTCCTTACAACTTTACTCACATTTCAAGTGTAAGCACTCATTGAATGTAGAATTAAACTCTACATCCAAGGAGTACCCACTTTACATACTTTTGATAGACCCACAATGAGATACACAAAAAATACATGAAAAAAAAACACATTTTGAGTTTTACAAAACAAATGGTATAACTAAAAATTCAATACGGACATTTTAAAAAATTCAAATGTAACTTGGGATGTCCAATTGTTTAAATGTTGACATGGATCTCTAAATTTGCATTTTTATTTTAAAGCCAAATAATATTATATGATCTCCATTTAAAATTTAGAAAGTTTTTTTTCTCTAAGGAAAAAAATACGTATTTTTATTTATATAAACAAAAATATAAAGTTGAATGACCATGGAATTCATTAGTGCATTTAAGCCTTTGTGATGACATTCCTATGACATTGTCTTCTTCCATATAAAACTAAAGACTATACCTAGACAATTACATATGTATCATCTCTTCAAAAAACAAAATTGATAATCAAAATATTACATCATTCATTCAATCTAAAGTCCTGAAACTATCCATTGTTTTTACAAAAAACTAAAATAGGAACTAAATTCACTAAAAGTTAGATACAAGGATCATGTTTAAATTCAAGTGCATGTCCATCATGGACTGTAGTAATAGTACAAGTTCCTTGTTCCATCCCGACTCCATCTTTTGAAAGCCCATTTACAAGTTTGTTTCCGTCCCTATATATATATATATATATATATATATATATATATATATATATATATATATATATATTAAGGACTTCATCATACAAAGGTTGTAAGGTAAAATTATTTAGATAATTTTCTTTGTGCGTCCATTTAATAATCAACATTGAGTCATCAAAGATATGTAGTTGAGTTACACCATACTTTTGTGCAAGCCTAAGACCCATTTTAGAGCCATCATTTTATAAAAATTATTGGTTCCTTAACCAATTATAACTTTAAAGGAAGTGCTATGATTTGAAGATAAGTATATAATTCCTCCTGAACCTCCCTTAGAAGGGTTCCCCTATGATGCACCACCAAAAAATGCCCAAGGAATGTTCTTGTTTATTACCTCTTAGCATGATAATGAGAGATTGATTTTTCCTACAATTGTGGGTATGGATTTAAAATATTCAAGGCCTAGACAACACACTTGAGAGGTAATGTCTCTTCATCCTCAAACGACTTTAGTTTTCTAAGAAGCCATATTCCCCGGGTTATGTAAAGAGGTAGTCCTTTGAACTTGAAAATTCCCTTTTTTGGGGCATCGGGTTCTAAAATCCTCTTCAAAACTTTCCCCTTCCTAAAGGTTCCTTATCCCAATCATCCTTTCCACCTTTTTCCATACTCCCTTGGCATATGAACATTCCAAGATGATATGATATATAGTTTCTTCTGCAAGTTGACATTGACAACACCATCTTGGTTCAATGAAGTTCCTTTTCTGAAGGACCTCCCAAGTGGGTGCCTTATTGTGTAAAAATAGACACACGAAGATCTTATTTTTTGCAAGGCATTTTAATTTACAAATAGTTTTCCACCACCAGATCCGATGACCTTCCCTTCCTTCCTTTACTAATGCTTTGTATCATATTTCAAGAACATAATCCCCAATAGGATTTAGTGACCAAATCAATAGATCCTCTTCTTTTTTGAGTCTAGCATTGTAGTCTTTCCAATGATTGTGTACCTTTTCCATAGCTTTGCATATTCTTCCCCCAATCCTAGCTCTTCCCAAGATAGCCATTGTTGGTGCCAAGTTGTAGTCCTTTTGCAATTTGCAACCTGTATGAGATTATAGTACCCTATGTTGCTCAACTCTTGAATTATCTTAAGGGGTAATATGTGCATACATTTTCTTCCTACCCAAGGGTCAAGACCAATTTGACCTTTATCACCTTTCCCAATTTACCATATCAACCAATTGGCAACCACATGGAATGCATAGGTAACAACTTTCCAAATCATTGAGGCATTTATTAATTATTTAAGGGGATTTCTAAGCCAACCCTCCATTGTACCAAGGGACATAAACTTAGATCTTACAACCTAAACCCACAAACTTGTTCCTTGAATTAGCCTCCACACATTTTTTGCAACAAGAGATACTAGGGAGAGAAAGGGGTTTTTAAGCCCCCATTCTCCATTGGCTTCTGGTAAGGTTAGATTTTTCCAAGATGCCAACACAAAAGCCTTTCTTTTTTTGATCTCAAAACCATATAAATTTGTAACAAAGACGCCTACTGGCTTCCAAAAATCCTTTTGGGAGGCATGCAAGTGGGATCCAGTAAACTAGAATCTCTTCCAAGACTGCCAATACTAAATGACATCCTCTGGAGAGTCACCTGTTGCGCCACGTGTTTAATCTCTTTTCCACTTTAGCTATCAACCACTTCTAGTCACATTTTTTATAGTTATTTGGCTTCAAAATAAATCTAGATACTTTATTCCCTATTCTAATCCAACCATTTTAAAAGGAAATAACTGATAAAAATGGTTATTTTCCTGCTTAGATATCCCCTATAGGGTAATCATGGATATTTCCATATTTATTACAATTCCAGTTACCTTACAAAATAAATTCATAATGCCTTTGAACTTCTCAATGACCCTTCTAGTGCCTTCACAAAAAAATAGAATGTCATCTAGAAGCAATAGATGTGATATTGCATGATTCTCCAATAGATACCCCTTTGAAGCTACCATTTCCTTCTGCTTCTTAAGGTAGGCTACTTAAAGCTTCAAATATTAAAATAAATAGAAGGGGGGATAGAGGGCACCCTTATCTAAGGCCTCTCCCTGATCAGAGGAAAGGGGATGTCGCTCCATTTATTAACACAAAAAAAGACATCGATGAAATGCAACTAACAATCCAAATAATGAACCGATGACAATAAACTAAATGAATTAGAATAAGTATAATGTAAATCAAACTTACCCTGTCATAAAATTTGGATAGGTCCACTTTCATCACCATCGATATTTGGTTCCTGAATTTTATTGAATGAATTCATTATTGGGCTATCCCCATTGCCTCATGTATCTGCCTTCCCTCTACAAACCCAAATTGTTCTCTAGATATTTGTATTGATAAAACAATTTTTAATCTTCTAGCAATCACCTTTGATATACTTTTATAAATGTAATTGCATAAAGATATTGGCCTAAATTTCTCAAAGGTTGTAGGATTATCTTATTTAGGGAACAATCCTAGAAATGTTGTATTGAAAGTTGCCAACAATTTTCCTTGTGTTCTTGTAGTAGATCCATAACTCTTATGAAGTCTTCCTCTATAAAATCATAACAACCTAATAAGAATTCCATAGGAAAACCATCAACACTATGTCTTTTGTCCTTCTGAAAACTTTGCAAGATTTGGTACAATTCTTCTTTCCCAACTTCCTTTATCAGGGTTTGGTTGTCTTCATTATTGGAAAAGCTAGGGAAGGAGTTTGCCAACTTAATAACCTCTACTATTGTAGCATGATTGTCTTCTTTGAAGAGGGAGGAGAAATGATTAACTCCTTCATATGCCATGCCCTTGAAATTTGTAGCCCAAGTACCATCTCCTTTATCAATTTTCCAAACAGAGTTAACATTCTTTCTACAATTTGCATATCTATGAAAAATATTTGTATTCCCATCACCAGCATGTAGCCATAAGGACCTGCTCTTGAGCCTCCATTCTTTTTATTTTTCCAAAAGTATATACCTCTTTTTATCTTCTAGTAACTTTACTTCTAATTTTTGTTCCTCACTCATATACCCAAAAACCTCATTATTGTAGAGTAACTCCAAGGCTTCGTCCACTTCTATAAGGACCCTATCATGTGTTTGTTTTTTGTTCCTTTCCCATTTAGAAGCTATCATTTTTGTTTCTTTTAGGTTTTGATGAAATTGGATGGGAGTAAATCCTCTTAGATTACCATCATAAGGTTTCAAGACAATTTTGATTTTCCCCACAAACTCCTCCACTTTCATCCATTCTAGATTTAGTTTAAGGGGTTTGTAGGTTTCTCTATTGAAGGTGCCACTTCCAACACTACAAAGTTATGACCAGAGCCCCCCCAGAGGTGATCCATTGTTTAATCTAAATGAATTCATCTAGAAAGGATTCAAACATAAAGAATTGATTGATGTTATTGGAAATTATGGCTTCTCCCACTCTCTTGTTTCTCTAGGTGGGGGACATTTTAGTTGGTTCAATTTCCAAAAGACCAAATTCTTCCAATTTTCTAAGAAAATATCTTGAAAGGTAGTCCAATTGTGTAGTCGGGCCTCATACTTATGATGCTCTTAAAGTGAAGTTCAATCCCCCCCCCTAAATGACTTCATCTATAAAGGCTTCAAAGATTAAGAATCGATTGATGCTATTGGAAATTACGGCTTCTTCCACTCTCTTGTTTCTCTGGGTGGGGGACATTTTAGTTGGTTCAATTTCCAAAAGACCAAGTTCTTCCAATTTTCTAAGAAAATATCCTGAAAGGTAGTCCAATTGTGTAGCCAGGCCTCATACTTTTGATGCTCCTAAAGTGAAGTTCAAGTCCCCCCTATCACTACTAATCCATTTTGAAAATTTTATCCTAGTATTCCACCCTATCCATGTAAGGACCATAACAATTCAACACTTTGATATATTTCCCTAGATCCAAAGAGAAAAGGGAGGTTTGTAATATTGTAGGAAAGGCCCAAGAATTAGAAAGGGTGAAGGAGCATTCTTTTCCACCCATTTATATTCCCTCCCGATCTCCCAACGACATCTATAAAATTGAATTCCCAATTCCTAAACAATTTAGATAATTCTTGAGTGATTTTCTCCATGTATGCCATAATCTCTTGCAGTAGAATAATAGAAGGTTTGATATTGTCAACTAATCTCTTTAAGTCCAACTTCTTTGAGGGATTAACCAACCCTCTATAATTGAGAGTTAGAAAAATCATTTTGAACCCTCAAAGGGGGGATTACTCTAAGAGCCCCTATCAAGGATACTTGTTTCCCACATCTCATTTTTTAGTACACTTGTTTTTTGGCCATAGACATGGGATTTCCTTCCCCTTTGATTGGATTTAAGGCCTTTTTCTTCAAAGAAACCTAACCCCCCTGCCACCTTTCCTAGAAAATAGAGAGTACCTTTGCTTCTAGGTCTTAGATTATACTTCACCATTTCCAGAGGATTGGAATCACAAAATGTCTTCCCATCTAGATCAAAGTCTAGAATAGGGTTCTCATAGGATCCTTAGGGAGCTTTACCCGTGCTTTATTAGCATCCAAAACCTATGTATTTCCAAGAATAGGTATGAGGGGATGTTTGGGGGGGTGTTAGGGTTTTTTAATACTAGACAAGCTAGGTAGAAATCACTCATGGATTCTAGAACTTTGGTTCCAACCTCAGTTCCCCAAGACCCCAAAATGAAAAAATTACTTTTATTTGGAGAGTGAGACCGATATGTCTTACCCAATTTGGTCTTGTTCTACTTGTTTTCGCTAATCAAATCCATATTAGGTTCCTTGAGTTGGCATGTACCTAAGGTCTGAAATTCTGCTTCCAAAGGCCCATTTTGAGGACTGACCAAGGTCGCTTGAACTCCCACATCCTCCTTCATATTCAATATTTGGACTATTCCTTGTTCAACTATCTCCAAACCTATCAGATGCTTTATTTGTACCCATATCTTCCTAAGGCTTAGATAATTCCACTCTGCATCCAAGTGCCCATAACAATGAAAACACACACATATGAAGGGTATTCCTTCATAATCCAAGTTGAGACGAAAAAAGATGAACACCCCTTCAGATATCCACTGTCTTTGCTAATGTTTGCTAACCCTACTAGAATGTGGGCCATTCCATAGTATCTAGTGTTTATGAAGGATGAATATGCTTCGTAATAAATACCTAACACATTGACAATTTCCTTGGAGACCACTAATTTGAAACAGAATATCAGAGGCAACCCCAGAATTCAAACCCACATTGAGATGATATTGACACTAGTCGATCCAAACCCTATCCTAGAATCCACCTCTGATGCAAAATATTATATGCATCTTCAGATATCCTAAACACCTAAACCAACCAACCTTTTATTAGTATCATGGTTTGTAGAGATGTTACACATTATTTTGGTCACTATGGTGATGTCTCTACAGTTATGTGTATAGGCTCTCATAAGGAACTTTTTCCTGAGAAATGTGACTGTTGTCCTCTTCCATAAAACATATTTTTAAGATGAGTTCGCAGGCCACATGTATTGTAGGGTGCGAGAAACCCTGATTCTCATAGGCAACCCCATACTTGGAGTGCAAGATGTTCGTAGTCTGCTCTATAGGTAGGGTGCAAACCTGCTTCAAAGCTTAAAAGGAAGAGGAAGTTACGAAGGTTCTAGAAGAGGATCTTCTAGAAAATGAGTTGGCATTCGCATGGTTGGCATCCTACTGAATTCTCAGATTTAGTGGGATCATCCTCATCCCTTTAACCATCTCTCCTTCTCCTATATAATGAAAGGTTTCTCAAGGAAGAGGTTAAGAAAGATTGAATAAATAATCGATGAAGGAATTGATTCAGAATTGTGTGAGGAATCCTATTTGAATTGATGCTTAAGGCCTCCATTTGCCTATCAAGCCACAACGAATCTTCTTCATGCAAGTGTGGAGCAAGTGTGTGTGTTGGAACAAAGGACCATCGAAAGGAAGCATGCGACATCAAGGCAATCTTGTTGTATCTTCTACTTTCGTTTAATATAAATACAGTGGCATGTCCCTTTCCCATAAAATCACTCTTATTTTATTACATGACTCCTTGATCGCATGTTTAGGTCTTCATTGAATATATTATTTTTGCTTTCACGTTGGTCGATTTGTGTCGTTGTAGATCTCATATCTCAAGGCTACCAAAGTGAAGCAGGGACAACAAAGACATAAGGAAGCGTTATCTAAAAGTATGTCATTTACTCTTTTTCTCGAAGATAAATTCAATGATTGCAACTTAGGGGAAGTTTCATGTCTTGTCCTGTTTTGTTCTAGATCCAGGTGGATCTAGGGAGATCTGTTAGTGTCCGCATATACCGATTTATGTCTTCAATGAATATATTATTGTTGCTTTCACTTTGGTCAATTTGTGTCGTTGTAGATATCATATCTCAAGGCTACCAAAGCGAAGCAGGGACAACAGAGACATAAAGAAGCGATATCTAAAGGTATGTCATTTATTCTTTTTCTCGAAGATAAATTCAATGATTGCGACTTAAGGGAAGTGTCATGTCCTGTCCTGTTTTGTTCTAGATCCAAGTGGATCTAGGGAGATCTGTTAGTGTTGGCGATTTTCTCTTAGCCTACTTTTTTTCATTGCCATCCAGTCTCTAAGTCTGTAGGAGACCCTTATAGACGCTCTGGACCTAGAAGTTCACTCAAAATTTTTGTCCTTTTTCCAAATTTTTCCTTGATTACAAACCTTCTCGCACTGTACCTCTCTGTAGCCTGTGAGAATCATTGATGTTCGCACCCTACTGTTCAATCCAGTGCGACCTTCTCCCACCATGCTTGTATCTAGACTGCGAGAATCCCTAATTCTTGCACTGTACCCCACTACCAGGCTGCGAACTCATTTGTAAAAGTTTTGGATTAGGTCTTCTTGTCTTTTTGATGCCCAGATTTGTTTGTTTACTGGGAAGAACTTCTTTTGCTAGTGTTTGATTGTTTCTTGACTTCTAATCTTGCGGTTGATTAGTTTTCGGAGATCGAAAACTCTTCTTACTCTTTTTCCCAATTTTTGCTTCTTGACCTTTTATCAACAAGGGTATAATCTCTAATTCTGAGATCCGAGTGCTTGTTTGGTCAAAATCCTTTGATTGGATTAAAAGTTGGGATTAATTGTCCTTTTAGATTGCTTGTTGCTTGGAAAATTTTTGTTCATGTACATTTGAAGAGATTTTTTCTTGCCAGTTTGTTATTTTTATCTTCATTGAAAGATCGATTTGGGTGTTGTTGAGTATTTTATTTTCATTGGTTGCTTACTTTTTCTTAGTTCCATCCCCATTTTTTGGTTTATAACAAAAAAAAAAATTAAAGTCTTTTTCTTTTAAGCAATCATTTATTCAGAAAATATTGAAAGAGACCGAATAGTGAATCTACATTGTCAATGATTGTTTGGTACTACATTTCAAAAGAGATCATACATCGTAGTTTGCATTGTTCCATAAAACTCCTCTTTCCATGCTGTAGATAGAATTCATCGAACGGAAATTTGTATCATTCATTTATATTTACACATTGTTGGGTCAGAATCTTACACAACATTGGTTTCATTTCCATCTCCCTCTTGCATAACAAACGACCTTTAATAATATTGCGCAACTTTAAAATTCAACTAGTAACATTTTCTAGGGCTCTTTTGCACCAACATTAGCTAGGCTAGAGCTTTGGAATAGGTAGTGAGACACACTCTCCAAAGCGCAAAACACACAATAGTATCTTGTGATAGGGAGTGTCAAATTCCATTTGCAACATTTTGTCCTAGGAAGCCCTTCTCACACAAGGGTCAAACCTGAGGTTGCATTGAGATTGACAGAGTTACTCACCCTGCTTTGTTATCTTGGTGTAGAGATTGCATGTATTATGGGGGTCACTTGAAGGTATACCCACAATGATGAGTGGAAGCCTCTCAAGTTGATTTCAAGCTAGATACCCTGCCCTTGCGTGTGGATCGGACTGTCGACTATTCCCCCATGCATCATTGTTGTTTGTGGTAACTTTAGTAGCCTATCTTCTTAGCGTCTTACACAAGGTGACTGTGGAGGGGTAAGTCTTCACGGTACTTGGAATCGATGTTGGCCAGACTCACTCGGGCTCCTTGGAGGGTATACCCACGATTATGTGTGGGAGCTTGCACCAAGGTGTAAGTCCGTTAAGCAGGTCGTCAACGTAAATTTTCCACCCTAGCCCAGCCCCTTCTTGTCTCGACGTCACGTCGTTGGATTTCATCACCAACTAGTGATTTTGGAATAGGAAGGTCTTGTTTGCTTGGTTTTAATTCCTAGACTTTTCTAGTGCATGTTGTTTGTTTCCATAAGTTGGCCATAGAATTTCTTTCGTGAGATTTTAGCTCGATCACCATTGACCCTCCACGCCACTCACGTAGAATGCAAGGACTACCCCCAGAAGATCTGGAATGTTCTCAACCCTTGCCTACTAACTCACCGAAGGGCTCTCCTCAACAGAGTGAAGCCCAAGACATTGCCACTCCACGACTGAAAAGAACCGACTCTTTAGAACAATTCTGAATTACAGATTCTCGAGAGGGCTTGTGGCTTCCTCCCGACTCTGTGAGATGTATTGTTCGAGTGAATTCATGTGGAGATATTGTTGTTGAGTCTTATGGATTACCAACCAGACCTTTCACAGGCCCTGAAGGTCAAGATCCTTTTTGGACTACTGGCATTTTTAGACGGGATCTCTTTGGCTCAGGAGAAGGTGTTGATATCACTGTCACACCTGAGCCACCCGAAACATCCGATCCAGACGCGATACCTTTTACTACTGCCTATTATTTCCCTGGTTCGGACGCTCAACCAACCGACCATATCTTGACTGTCCCCCTTCAAGTGGCCCATTATACAATGGTCCCAGATACTATGAATCTTCATACCGTGAATACGGTGGCTAGCCAGGCCCCCATTGGCAAGTCGCTTTCGCCCAGACTCACCCCGACACTTCCTCCTGGATATCATGCGTTGAATGCTTCTATTCTCGTTCCTACACAAATCCCATCTGGGACTCCTGGCATTTCCACTCCTTCTGGGCACCATCTTGTTCCTAGTTTTATTCTGACACTTCCTCGAGCCCCTTCTAGAGGGTCTCTTCCATCCCCTATCGGAGGAACCAACCCTAGTGGCACCATTCAGTCTTTCACACCTAATTACCAGATTCTTGTTGGCGGACATTTTCACCCTAGAGGTCAAATCCCAATTGGGACACAACCTTTGATTGGAGGGCAACCCCCACCTACCCCACCCACTGGACAAAACATACCTGCAGACTTGGCCCAGTATTGAAACTATCTTATCTGAAATAATCCTCAATCGATTGGGGGGAAATAGCCTCAAACCAAATCTTTCATACCCCCTAGTACAAGCCAACCATATCCAGGTCCGTCCAATTCCATTTGGGGCTTGAACGTTGGACCCAACGTCCCTGTTCAAGGGAACCGCCCTAACCAATACAACCCTATAAATTACATGCCTTCGTACCAACAACCGAATCTGCCCGGATCTTCGCATTATATGCAAACTACTTACAGTCCTACTAGTATACCTACGGGATTTCCTCCCCAAAGTCACCAGTACCCCCACGTGAATAGACAGTTACCCTTCTTAGCCACCCCGGATCTCCCTGATCTGTCTAGAATTCTAAACGATCCTATCCATCAATCTCCTCAATGGCCCGTCATACCGGCCAAACTACCATCCAACATTCCTAAGTTCGATGGTAAACCGGGCGAGGACTCGAACAATCATGTAATGACTTTCCACCTTTGGTGTTCATCCAACTCTTTGATGGATGACTCTATTCATTTACGTCTTTTTCAGCGAACTCTCACGGGTTCCACCGCAAAGTGGTATATAGAATTACCACAAGTCTTCTTCACTGACTTTAGCACCCTTGCCATGGCTTTCCTCACCCACTACCAGTTACCAATCCATTACGAATCGGGAACCAAAATTTTGAGTTCTTTCAAACAAACCAAAGCCACTCATATCTCTGATCACATTCATGAGTGGCAATGGCGACGACGTCTCATCAAACTTGAGCTTCCCGATCATTTACTGGCAGAGTGGTTCATGAAATCATTCGTGAATGATATCGCTCATGACATCTCCATGGGTGGAGTTGTCACATAAGAACAGGTGATTAGTTGTGCTCAATACCTTGATCTCATTTACTCACAAACGGGTACTCTTTACGATTTGCTTGCTGACGCACCTCGTCCTTCTACTACTGCTACTTCAACTACTCCTATTGCTTCTCATGTGGCTGATGGTGTGATTGGCACTTTCCACACCCAACCCCATTCCGCACAAGCCTCTACCACCAACCCCAAGTCTGTTGCTTCTAATGTTCAACATGCTCCATCTCCTACTCCTCCTACCGGCAAGACTTCTGAGGTGAACTCTGTTCAATCTACCCCTGCCGGAAAGAATAAATCCAAAAAAGGGAAGGGTAAGAATAAGGAGGATAAAAATAACCCGCAATCTGAGAATACCAAAACACAACCTGTTGACGATAAGGATAAGTACAAACCTCGATACCCTTGTCTTATCTGTGGTGATGATCACTACACTAAGGATTGTCTGAGACGAGCCGAGGTTACTAAGTTCCTTCAAGGGACCCTGAAACCGCCTACCCCAGTTGTGTTGTCACAACCCTTTCCTTCTCAACAACAGGCCCAATTAGTCATTCATGACCAACCTTCCCCCTCCAATACATCCTATGTCTTAATGTGTACAGGTGATTCAAATAAGAATGACGTCACACTTACCACTCGAACCAAAGATTGTTCTTCCTCCAAAGATAAGGTTGATGAAATACCTCCTTCCTTGGTCCAACCATCTCCATCAGCTCCACCTACCAACGGTCCTCTTCATCTCGAACGATCGAGCCTAGACACAGTTCTTCACCCTCCCCCGAAGGATGTTGTTCGAAAGTTTGCTTTCAATCCTCATGTGCGTGCTACCAAGAACTGCAGTATTGTAGAAGATCTGGCCCAAGCACCGTCCGCGATGTCAGCCCTCGAAGTCCTTCAGATTTTTCCCACACAACGAAAGGCACTGTTGAAAGATATTGGTGGAATCAATCCTACGGATACAAATTTAATAATTTTTGACTTGGAAGATCACATTCCAAGGTTACCCCCTCAACTCGCATTTAAAATACAAGTTATTGTCTCCGACAAGAACATTTGTAGAATAGTTATTGATGAGGGTGCCTCGACGTGTGTCATGTCTATTGCCTGCTGGAAAGCCATCGACTCTCCTCCCTTAACCGAATCCCACAACACGCTCAAAGCCTTCAATGGCTTTGGGTTTAATTCTTACGGTGTCCTCCCTTCATTGCCTATTACGTTAGAAGGCAAAACGGTCAACGTTGAAGTTGAGGTCTTTGACGCTCCTCTCGTTTACAACCTTCTACTTGGTCGTAGCTGGATCGATTCCATGCATGCATTTGTGTCCACTCTTTTTCATGTCGTACATTTCCCACATCAAGGAAAAGTAATTACGGTGGACCAATTGGCCTTCTTTAACTCTGATACACGTGCCAACAACGTACCTTTCATTGCGAAAACACCCCCTGGATATGAGAATGTCGGTGTGGGTCTTCTTAAAGATTCATCATTGATGGATACTTTTCCCATTCCACCACCTGATATCCCACATCCATCTGTCGCCTCGATCAACATGATTTCCACCTCCATTTGAGAAACCCCTGCGTCTTATGACCTGTGGATAGTACCCAACCCTGGTGATCATCTTCTCTATGGCAACCAAATACCTCTGAGTCTGGTCAAATCCTCTTATCAAGTCATTCAATCAGAAACCCCTTCTACCCCCTCTCTTGGTGATCTATCTCCGGATCCATTCCGTGTCATTTTTCCTACAGACGAGATGATTATGTCTATTATGTCCATGGAAGATACCCCTTGGGATGACGGACATCATCGGTCCATCCTCTTCCTAGAACAACACACCATTGAGAGTTACCAATGGATCTCGACTCCGTCGACCGTTGTCATCATTTCCACCATTCCTGAGTCTACACATGATATGTTCTACGAAGGGAACTTAAGCAATATCTCACCCACCATCCCCCTTGACATATCCATTACACCTGGAGTTGTCGAAAATGTGCATATCGGAGCTTCATGTTCCAATGATGAAGTTGTCACCTACAAGTCTCTTTTTCAAGAATTCTGTGACGTTTTCGCATGGATCTATGAAGAAATGTTGGGTATTGACCTCGACATTGTTGTACATGAGATTAAGACATACCTGGGCGCTAAACCTGTCCGACAATGCCTTCGTCCGGTCCACCCATGTAAAGTAGCTGCTATCAAGCTTGAAGTTGAGAAAATTCTCAAAGCTGGATTAATTTACCCAGTGGCTCTAACTGACAGGGTTTCCAATCTTGTTCCAGTTAACAAGAAACAAGGAACGATCAGTGTGTGCATTGATTATAGGGATATTAACAAAGCTTGTCATAAAGACAACTTTCCCACCCCCTTCATTGACCAGATCGTCGATGATTGTGCCGGGAGTGAAATGTTCTCTTTGATGGATGGTTTATCCAGATATAATCAAATCAATATCATACCCGCCGACCAACACAAGACCGCTTTTATTTGTCCTTGGGGCACTTTTGCCTACTGGAAACTACCCTTTGGTCTAAAGAACGTCGACATGACTTTTCAACGTGCTATGTCTTATGCCTTTCATGATATAAAGCACATTTTCCAACCATATCTTGATGACCTATCGACTCATTCCATGCACCGTGTTGATCATCCAACACACCTCCGAGCCATTTTCCTCCGATGTTGGTTTTACCGTATACGCTTAAACCAGAACAAATTTTTTTTTTTTGTAGAATCTGGTCGACTTCTTGGCTTTATTGTTTCACGTCAAGGGATCCGTTTAGATCCTTTGAAGGTTAAGGTGATTCTGAATCTCCCTCCTCCTTCCTCACTTCGCCTACAAGTTAGTGGACTACAACGATATCCCCTTGAGTGAACCCCGAAATGGGCTTTACTTAAAGAAGTACTATGCTTAGATCATTTGTGCATGAGTGCTTTTACGTTGTTTGGTTTCTACCCTTGACCGCTTACCTTGTGTTGTGCTTGGTTTCCAGATGTCGGAGTCTTCACTACCCCACGTTGGCTTTGCCGATGGCGCTAGTCGTAGTACTCAGAACCTTGCTTCTGCTGCATGGGCAATTTATGCACCTACAAACAAACTTATCAGTCTACTAGGTGTTTGCCTCGACCGTGCGACCAATAATATCGTAGAATATAGCGTCGTCATTGAGTTTTTGACTAATGCTATTTCGCTTGGTATCTGCCGCCTGGTTATACGACTTGATTTGCAGCTAGTAGTGCTACAGTTAAGTAATGTCTATGCTATCTGAAGTCCTATTATATTATAGGTATATCTACGAATTCGCCTCTTGGAACGTCATTTTGATTATATCGAATATCAACACATTCCTAGATGTCTAAATACATTGACTGATGCTTTAGCTAATTATGTGTTAGACAAATATCTTAGAATTTTATAAAACCAATCACACATCACATGTATTATACAAAACAAAATAAGTCGGTAGAAGTCGCATATATAT
>ML806658.1:43295-92535 GCA_009831015.1 Picea engelmannii
CAAGGACCAAATATCAAAATATATGAAGCCTATGGCTTCAACAAATTAGCATCACGAATGACGCTCACAGTAACATACAACTTCTCGGGCTACCCTACAGAGCAGTCGACTAAGAGACTCAGACATGCCCACAGTATGGCGCTGATAGCGCCTTGGGATCTCCCCAATAGCGATGTCCAGGACATCCGCAATCAGTCCCTCTAAATTCTGTTCAACTGCCTCGTAGTCCTCAGCATCCCATCTTGCCACTGGAGCCACTTCTCCTCGTCTCTGAATGGGAGACATTCCTGGAGGTCGATACGGCCTCACATATGTGTCGTCAAAAGAAATTTTTGATTAGTCCTTGGATCAAAGACATAAAAAAAATTTATATAATAAAATTTGCAAAAAACATTAAAAAAGAACAAAATGTGTACTTCTTACCTAAGTCACCCCATTGAGCATCCTCAGGTAGAACCAAATCCGGATCTCCTTGGAAATCCAAGCCGACGTATGCATAGTCACCGATCATCAGCATCTGGGGCCTCAACCAGTCAAAAAATGAATCGTTATATTTGATTATAGGCCCTGCTATGTGTCGAGCCATGAGGTTACACCACCTCATCATTCTCGGATCCTGTGTGGCCAATAAACCCCAATCTACCTGTAGACGCAACAGTGGGACCCTCTTAAGGAAGAATGACACCAAAAGTGACCTGCACCCGAACTGCTTCAGGTTACCCCTGCTGCACTTTGCCAGTTGCCTCTT
The DNA here is from genome assembly GCA_009831015.1 of Picea engelmannii. NCBI lineage: Eukaryota > Viridiplantae > Streptophyta > Pinopsida > Pinales > Pinaceae > Picea > Picea engelmannii. The sequence continues at coordinate 44,044 of ML806658.1, forward strand.
CATACTGTGGAGAACCACACCCGACCAGTTGAAAACCCGAGGCTCTGTGCACTCTATTGCATATTGGGAATAGCTCTGGAGAGCCATGTGTGGAGCAACTCTCCAGGCCATGCGTGTAATGGTAAACAAGATAGTCCGCAAGGTCAGATTTTGGACACCCCAGATGGCAACTTTACCCTTGCTTCTCTCCGCCTCGAGAACACAATATTGACGAACATACTCGCTCATAGGAAGTTCGTCGCCTCTACCTCTAGTCAGAGTAGCATGGTATCCACATTGTGACAACCCCGTCAAAAAGTATATATCCTCGATATCTAGTGTGAGCGTGTGGGCCCCTACATGAAATACCTATTGATCCACATCCCACATGTGGACCAGGTACTCTAACAACCTGAGTTGGGCTCTCATGCCTAGGATCTTAAAAAATTTTAAGAGTCCACATTCCCGGAGCGAAGCAACTATACCCAGATCATTTCTGGCAATGGCATCATCCTCCTCGTGTTCTCTTTCCCTCCATTCCAACATCATGATGATCAATACCTGCAATGGAGCCATGAGAAGGAAGTTAACAACTTGATTTAACCTCTTGCATAGATTTTTATTGAGTAAAAACATGCATGAAAATCCATTTTTCGACCCTCGTAGGTGAAGCTTGCACACAGTGCGAGATTCTCGCAGGTGCACTGAAGCCCACCTGCGAAAATCTTAGGTTCTCGCAGGTCCCGAATGGCCCGCCTGCGAGAATGCCTGAGCGCACCCACCGACCCTAAAATGGACTCAAACACTTACATTTGCCAATAAAAATCAATTTTAATCCATGAAAAAGTTGAAGAATCACGAGATTACCTCGTTGGCTGAAACCATTTGCCGAATGATCGCTTGTACCTCCCGCAATCGAGAAAAGAAATTTGGGGAAAAAAGAGGTGTGTTGGACAAGTTTTTGACAAAGTAACAATGAAATGGTAAAAAGGGCTTTTCACCCATATTTATTCACTTTTTTACTATTTCTCATTGATTTTTTATATTATTTTTATTATTTTGCTTAAAAACCTAATACCCTAATGGCCTTGTGAGTATGGCTTTTCGCAGATAGGTGACCTAGAAGCCCGAACGACGGTGTATGAGTATTTTGTTCCCTTTTTCGTCACATGTACAAATACCTTTTCAGGGTTTTGTAGGAAAAACCTCAAGCTCAGTCTCCGTTCGTTCTCGCGCTCCAAAATACATGAGAACGCAACCGAGTATACTTTTGTCGTCTTTTCATACTCGTCATAGTAACACGAAAATGATGAAATAAGGGAGTATCATTTAAGCTCTTTTCACGCTCCATAAAAATGAAAAGATTGACGAGCGATCTTTGTTCTTTTCACGCTCGTAAAAGTATTTGAAGAAAACGTTCGATGAGCGATAGTTTATCACTTTTTTGGTCTCGTCGAACTAATTTACGAAAAAAGAACTGGGAGAGTTCTCTTTAAGTGTTTTTCAGACTCTCAAAACATGAAAACCCCCCGAGTTTTCTATCTTTGGACTCATTAAACAAACATCGAAAGACCCTTTATGGGACCGAACCACTCCTTCCTAGGGTTCGTTAAATGTACTCTGAGGGACTCGTCCGAAGGATGAGCTTACGTCAACAAACATATGTTATCGTCCTCAAGCTTGTGTAAAAATAAAGAGGTACTTGCCAGAAATGGTGGGGGAAATTTTGGGAAAGGGATATGCCTTCGCATTTGTATTAGTGGCAGTAAGCGTCACTCTTGAACATGACACCCCCTATTCATCATTTGAATCCGGGTTGGGAAATCCAATTGTCTCTCGTCTGACTTGCTACAATGTCATATCTTGGGTCGTCTTTGAGTCAATGCTGCCAAGACCATTGTCGTGTCATTCATATGTTCAAGAGAAGTCCAAACAAGCCTCCCATTGAGTTAGCCATATGCAGTTGTCAATTCTTACCATGTCGGTCTTCTCTGTGTCCATTTCAAATCATATTCATACTTTGACTTACCCTAAAATCTGTTTTTTATTTTGTGTCATTGATGGGGGATACATCAAGGCCCTCCTGTGACGAGTCTTTTTCCGCCGACTCCAACTCATTATCCGGGAATAAGACTTAGAAATCATTTAGTACCTTAGAACCTGCATGCCTTAATGGCAGGTTTCTTTGCTATCGACAGTGGATTCACATCATTGGTCCCTGATCGAGAGATTCCGTCAAGTGTTCGACTTCAACTCATTTATTCACATTCGTTTGGATTGTACTTAGGTACATTGGGAGTCATTGACATCAATGGTGATTTCCCTCGCACTTGTTAACGGTTTTCATCAATGACCGGTAATCAAGTGGTTTCTACCATGTTCGACTTCGACACATGTAATCACATGGCTAGATTTGTACTTTCAGACGACGAGATTAAAGACCTTGGGTTTCATCTTTTTAGCCCAGGTTGCGCTGGATTATTTATGATTTGTATTGACACATAGATCCACTTTGTATGTCGCGTGTCTATGTCCTAATATGAGTCTTCTAACACATAGATCCGCAGTGTATTCCTGGTGGCTATGTAGAATTTTAATGACATGGATCCACGGTGTATGATTGGTGGCCATGGCCTACATTGATGATTTCATTCATTTGTGTTCTGAGCATGGGAATGCCTACCTCAGAATTGGTATTATTTTTTGCAGATGCTTGATTGTTTGCAGGTTTTCGATTAGGTGTGATCCTTGTTTCTAACACACACATGCATTTTACAAAGTATTTCAGCTATCACGAGTTCCAGCCTCATACTTTGGGGGGCATTCTGTTACACATTATTTTGGTCACTCTGGTGATGTCTCTACAGTTATGTGTCCAGGCTCTCATAAGGACCATTTTCCTGAGAAAAGTGACTGTTGTCCTCTTCCATAAAACATATTTTTAAGATGAGTTCGCAGGCCACATGTATTGTAGGGTGCGAGAAACCCTGATTCTCGCAGGCAACCCTATACTTGGAGTGCAAGATATTCGTAGTCTGCTCTATAAGTAAGGTGCGAACCTGCTTCAAAGCTTAAAAGGAAGAGGAAGTTACGAAGGTTCTAGAAGAGGATCTTCTAGAAAATGAGTTGTCATTCGCATGGTTGACATCCTACTGACTTCTCAGATTTAGTGGGATCATCCTCATCCCTTTAACCATCTCTCCTTCTCCTATATAATGAAAGGTTTCTCAAGGAAGAGGTTAAGCAAGATTGAATAAAGAATTGATGAAGGAATTGATTCAGAATTGTGTGAGGAATCATGTTTGAATTGATGCTTGAGGCCTCCATTTGCTTATCAAGCCACAATGGATCTTCTTCATGCAAGTGTGGAGCAAGTGTGTGTGTTGGAACGAAGGACCATCGAAAGGAAGCTTGCGACATCAAGGCAATCTGGTTGTATCTTCTACTTTCATTTAATATAAATACAGTGGCATGTCCCTTTCCCATAAAATCACTCTTATTTTATTACATGACTCCTTGATCACATGTTTAGGTCTTCATTGAATATATTATTGTTGCTTTCACCTTGGTCGATTTGTGTTGTTGTAGATCTAATATCTCAAGGCTACCAAAGCGAAGCAAGAACAACAGAGACATAAAGAAGCGATATCTAAAGGTATGCCATTTATTCTTTTTCTCGATGATAAATTCAATGATTGCGAGTTAGGGGAAGTGTCATGTCCCGTCCTATTTTGTTCTAGATCTAGGTGGATCTAGGGAGATCTGTTAGTGTCCGCATATACCGATTTATTCGATAACAAGAGAGGATCCCAAAGATGGTTCAAAGTTGAGCTTTGTCTAAGCCTTCAACTCCTCATTAATCATCTATTTTCCTAGACAATAGCCTACCAGTGCTTGGTCCCCCAACTCCATTATACCATTAAGTTTGGTTTTGCCTCCCAGGTTCAGGCTCATAGCCCCCTCAGTCCTTTTGATGCACTTACCTCACTTAGGTTTTATGGAACCCTCTTGAGATTGCAACCCTAAAATCTCAGAATCAAAGGATGGGAGTCTGCTCAATAACTTCTGATTCAACATTTCGCCAACAAACCCTGAATCATAGACACTATCCTTCCTTTCGACTGCACAATTACCTAGAGTTTAAAACTTATTACAGACCTTGATTAGAGGGTTTGCAACATCATAATACTTTGTACGCATTAATACCATGTCTTCTTCTAACTAGGAGTTTAAGGTCTATAGATCTGCTAGATCAGATTTATAATTTCTTGTGTGAGGTGTATCACTCATGCATTGATGATTCTTGGTATGATCAACAAAGGGTCTCGTCACCCCTTGCTCTGCATGGCCCAAGGTCCTCACACCTCGCACCTTGTTCGTTCATCTCCTAAGCCAACTCACCCAAAATGGCCATGGTACCCTCCTTAAGTGGATGAAACCTCAATTATTATAGTCTACCAAAATCCAACATGTCTTCGAATTGACCGATCCTTAGAATGGACCATATTTGTTGTCCATCCAACATATCTTCTTAATAGTCTCTAAGTCTTCCTCCTCCATATCCATTTACCGAATTTCACCATACAACCACCTAGTAACACCTGTGGAAACCATCCTCCTACATAACCCTCCAACATTTACAAAACATAACCATCTTTTAATGTAAACCAAGCAAATGATTAGCATTGATAAAAATTAATAATGATAGAAAGAAAAAATGGAAAACAAAAATAATATATAAAATTTGTTACAACATTTTGGACTTTTATACTTATATATTATTAATAAATTTTAAATTAAATTCAATATAAATAAATATTTTAATGAAGGTAAAAATTAGTTTAAATTGCTAATAAAGCATAATCATTAGAGTTTAATTAAAGTTCATTGGATGTAGTTTGGGTAGTTTGGAGGAATGGTTGTTATCTTTCTTGTAAGTGACATGCAATACTCTTAAATGAATCTATATGATACTCTTGTTGTCCAATATTCTCTCGTAGATTTCAGAGAGTTTTACATTATTAAATGTAGTTTGGGTGGTTTGGAGGAATGATTATTATCCTCCTTATAAATGACATGCAATGCTCTTAAATAAATCTATATGATACTCTTATTTTTCAGCACCCAATACTCTCTCATGAGCAATGCTCTTAAATGAATGTATATGATACTCTTATTTTTCAGCACCCAATACTCTCTCATGGATTTCAGAGCATTTTACCAATACTATAGAAAAAAAAACATAATCATTAGAGAGTAAGCATTCGAAATCTCCTTTTTAAACGGTTTCTTCTTCTACCATGAAAACTACCCATTTATAGGATCACAAGGAGATTTTCAGCGTCGTTTTTTTTTAATGAATGTAGCTTTATTCATCTGCACGTAAACTTCATAATATTTGCAGTTGCTTCTCTCTGTGCAACATGTGATTATAGGCTTGTTCTTTCATTTGCATATTGGATTACGTTCTGTCAGTTCAAGGAGAAAACATGCTGAAGAAAAAAGTCGGCTAGAACTGTAGAGAGGAGAAAACTAACGCACTTCTTTATGAATTTGGCAGAGCCAGTAAGGCACAACCAGCAAGAAGATCGAAGCCCGAGAAGATTGAACAACGGATGAAGTGTAATCCTGGAAGAAATGGCCATCAAGATTTATTGAACGAGAGCAAAGGATTTGTATCACAGAAGATGCTTATACCTGAGGGTGCTTATTCGCAGATGTGTACATCTTCCCAGTGCGCCGGCACATTACTCACTGTCTGCCATTGGAGAAAGTTAAAGCTCGGTTTGATCATTGTCCTCGTTGCTTTTTAGTGCACGGTCGTTGTCTCGATGGTGTTCTTGGCTTATAAGTAAAGAAACACAGACAGCTTCCAACCATGGTCTGTAGATTAGATAACCACCATCATTCAGAATTGTCGTAACAGATATCAAAAATCTTTGAAATCTCTTATCAATTACGTCAACTTTTAATGATAAAAGTGCCTTGTTAACATTGTCACAGAGAATTTACCAGCTACATGCAATGTTCTGCCTTCTAAATTCCTCGCTAAAGTTCTCCACGATTCAAAAGAATTTTTTTTTTTAAATCTGTAAGAGGATAAACATCGGTCTGTAGCTGCGTAGGAATTAAGCACAGAATGCATATGATTATGGGCTAATCATTTATACTTTTTCCGATTGGGTTAAAGGCGATCTCAATTTTGTTGAAATTATTTATAAATGTGTTGGTAACCTCCATTTTCATGTATATATTCACAAAATCTCCTAAAGGCATTTGGTTTAAATTTGTATTTCAAATTTTTTTAATTTTATTAAATAAAATTATTATATATTTTTTCAAATTTGAAATATATATTATTTTTATTTATTATTATTTTATAAATTAAAAAATATTATTATTTCTATCTTGCTTAGAATGATCAGTTATAAATTTTGTTAACTTAATATTTTCATTCACGTTGAATTTTTAAGTCAATACTTTTATCTATTTTGAATGATTTTTAACTTGTGGTTTTGCAAAGAAAATCATTATTGAGGTGAAGTAAAATTGTTAAGCCTTTAGTAGTTAGAAAATTATAGAGATACTATAACTAATCAATTATTTTTTGTGTTGTTTTATTGATTTAAAAAAAATATTATTAAGAATTAAATTTTGGAATAGAATAGAAGAATTAAAAGTTTTTTGGAATTGAGAGCTAATACGATAAGGTTGTATGAGAAGGTTGTAATATAGGAGATAAACAAAATTGTTCTCTATCCTTTATTTTTTTGGTATATACATCAATAAGTTAAAAGGTTGCTTGGAAGTGTTGGGATTTGGTGACAACCAATTTCTCCAAGGATGGATTTGGATCCTACTATTATGTGTTGGTTGCAACTAAAATAGACCAAGTTAGAATATGGATAGGAGTGCATTTAATAATTAGTTTCTTGTGTAAATGTATATAAATTCATGTAAGCTCGTAGAGACAGATATGACAGAGTGAGAGGAATGAGAGAACTTGCAAGTCTGTTGTAATCTCCATGATCTGAATAATAAGACAACCGATGCCTATGATTGGTGGACGTAGCCCAACGTTTGAGTGAACTATGTGAAATCCTTGTGTTTCTTATCTGTGTGATTATTAATTATCATATGTTAATTGTGTTTTCCGCATTTGCAATTCTAACAAGTGGTATCAACGCTGGTTAAAGGAGACGATATCAAGGGCATCAAATTCTCAGAAAAACCGCAGAAGTGAAACCTGTGTACAATGCATCAATTACCACATCGTCGCAGGGGCCTCCTCTTGGAAGGTACGACGTCCTATAAGCTGACTTTCAAAAAATTCTTGAACATGCCGCACCCTGGCTGTATCGAGTGGCTGTATCGAGAGGGGTGACACCCCATTGAAGCATGTCACAACCTGGTTGTAGTGGGAGGTGTGACGACCCATTGAATAACGTCGCAGGGCACTCACAATGGGAGGTGCGACGACTCATTAAGATAAACATTCGCATGAATTTTTCCTTCTAAAAAATTAAAGGTATGGTTTTATGAAAGTGGAAAGGTATGGTTTATTATTATATTTGGAATTAAATATAATATAAAGGTGGAGGATAAAATATAGTATTTTAAAGGAGTACCTTTGGTGGATCTCACGTGGATGTTATGTAAATTGAAGTGGATATAAAAGTTTTTATGATATATATAAATTTTTTATTATTCTAAATTTTTTTGTGGTTATCATTTAACCTTATTTATTAAGGATCTATTTTTTCATCTATTGGTTAAAGAGCCAATTATTATAAGTTGTGATTTGGGTATTAGGAGATTTTATGCTAATGTTTAAAACGTAGAGTTCAAAGTTTGGAGTTGAAAGGTTTAGTGGTAAAAGCAATTTTGAGCTCTAGAAGCTCAAGATGTGGGATTTATTGGTGTAACAAGGGTTGCAAAAAACATTGGTAGGCAAGTCAAAGAAACCAACAACTATGACGAATGAGGAATGGGAAGATCTGGACGCAAAAGCTCTTAGTACCATTCGTTTATGTTTGGCGGATAATGTTCTATTTAATATCGTAGGAGAGGATACAACATCAAGCTTATGGAGCAAGTTGGAAAGTCCATATATGACGAAGTCCTTGACGAGCATAACTACTTGAAGAGACGGTTGTACAATTTGCAGATGAAAGAAGGTACAAAAGATGCTGACCATTTAAATGCTTTCAATACCCTTATAGTTCAATTGACTAGTATGGAAATTAAATTTGAAGATGAAGACTAGGCTATTACACTATTGTGTTCGTTGCCTGAGTCTTGGGATAATCTAGTCACCTCTATTAGCTTTAGCTCAATAGATGTTTTAGATTATGACTCTGTTGTGGGAGCTTTGTTGGCTCAAGAGATGAGAAGAAAATCTAGTCAAGAAACCTCAACTTCAGAGGCGATGCTGGTCAGAGGTCGAACTAAAGAGAAGAATGAGAGAAGTTTTTCTCGATCTAAGTCAAGACACAGAAAGGGTAAAGCAAAATGCTGGTACTGTGGAAAAACATGACATCTCAAGAAAGATTGCAGGAAGAGAAAGGAATCTGAGGAAAACTCTATGAAGGAAGCAAATTTGGCTGTAACAAATTCAGGTATGACTAATCAAGTTTTATCCGTTTCTGGTAATTTACAATATCAAGAAGAATGGCAATTAGATTCAGGTGCCTCCCACCACATGTGCTCACATAGAAATTGGTTCATTTCTTACCAATCTGTTGATGAGGGTGTAGTGTTTATGGGAAATGATATTCCCTGTAAAACTCTTGGGGTTGGTAGTATTAGAATCAGGATGTTCGATGGTATTGTTAGGGAATTAACATATTTTAGATATGTACATGAGCTTAAATCAAATTTGATTTCATTGGGAGTGTTGGATTCTTGTGGATATAAGTATACAGGTCAAGGTGGAGCACTCACATTGTTGAAAGGTAGTTTAGTAGTGATGAAGGCAACAAAGGTTGATAACCTTTATAAGCTGGAAGGGAGTACTGAAGTAGCATCTGAAGTGACAGATGTATCTTCTTGTTTATGGCAGAAGCATCAAGGTCATAAGAGCAAGAGAGAATTGCAGGTACTGGTAAGCAGTAAATCATTTCCAGACTTAAAATCTTTGTTTCTGAATTCCCGCTTGTTTTATATCTCTGCAAGTTATGATGGTGGTATAAAGGGATGTTGTGTGTGGGATCCTACTTCTCACAAGGTCATCATTGACAAAGATATAGTATGTATGGAACAACCAAAAGGGTTGATTCAAGATCGCAACGGTAAATTTGTTTGCATGCTAGATAATTCATTGTATGACCTATTGGTACCCAGACAAATATACAAGAGGTTTGAATCCTTAATAATGAGTTAGAATTTTTCAAAGGGTAGGAATGACTATACATTTATAATCATATTCACAGTCTTGATGTTTTTTGCTGATGATATGCTCGATGCAAGCCAAAGCATGGATAAAATTAGTAAGAAAATGACTCAGGTGGACAAGACAATTCAGATGAGGGATCAAGGAGCAGCGAAACAAATTATGGGCATGGAAGTATACATCGATGGTAATGGTAAGTTGTGGTTGGAGTTCAATATGAACATTGTAAAACCGTTTTTTAGCCCTCTTGCTTTCCATTATAAGTTTTCTTCAAGCATAGGTCCTATCTATAAAGAAGAAAAGGTTATGTCTCATGTAAGTTCAGTAGGAGGTCTGTTGTATGCGATGAAATGGTTAAGACCAGATGTTTCACATGCTAATGATGTTGTTAGATACGTGGCAGATTCAAGTGTTGCAGTGAAATGGGTGCTTTAGCGTTTTGTCACCTATAATGGTTACACTGAGATGGTCTGTGATAATTGTAATGTATATTTTACAAGTGTTTTGGATAGGAGGAGATCTATCACTAAATATGTCTCACAACACTATTGTGGAAGACATGTTGGAGGTGGAGTGACCCCTTAGGAAATCCAAACTCGTGCAAGTCACACAGGTGAGATCATGAAACCGATTTTATTAGAGAAGCCGCAGTGGTGCTTGGCTTCTCTTGGCTTGCAGAAAAGGTGATGAACAAAAGGAAGGAGAAATGTATCAGGTTAATTGTTGTCAAGGTGGAGATTGTTTGCATTTGGTGACAACGAATTCCTCCAAGGATGGATTTGGATCCTACTATTATGCGTCGGTTGCAACTAAAATAGACCAAGTTAGAATATGGATAGGAGTGCATTTAATAATTAGTTTCTTGTGTAAATGTATATAAATTCATGTAAGCCCGTAGAGGCAGATACGACAGAGTGAGAGGAATGAGAGAACTTGTAAGTCTGTTGTAATCTCCATTATCTAAATAATAAGACAACCAATGCCTATGCTTGGTGGACGTAGCCCAACATCTGGGTGAACCACGTGAAATCTTTGTGTTTCTTATCTGTGTGATTGTTAATTATCATATGTGAATTGTGTTTTCCGCATTTGCAATTCTAACAGGAAGAAGCAAGATGAGTTGGCTATGAATAATCATCATCCTTCTTCTTTATGTTGACTATATTGTTCTTATAGCAAGAAGTCCCCATGATATGGAGAAGCAACTAAATATTCTCAAAAATTTTGGTATGACCATTACCGCTAACAAAACAAAGGTTATGCTAATCAAATCCAAAAATATCACTTAAGCTAATTTCATGTATGAGAATAACACCTTGGAGGAAGTGACTTCATTCAAATATTTGAGAATAGATTTTCATCACAAGTTCAAAGGAACTATAGCATTGAGAAAAATGATAAATGTAGGGTGGAAATCTTATTATGGACTTGAAAATAGTTGTAAATTAGCAGAGGCTTTGGGATAATAAGAAAGTCCTCTTCACTACTCCTGTCTCTTCGATTATTCTATATAGTCGTGAAGTTTGGGAGTGCAACAACTCTAGAGAATTGTGGGCAAATATAGAACAAATCCAACCATGTTTTATAACTTATAATCTTAAATTTAAATGTAATACACCTTGTCATATCCTCCTCATAGAAGCCAGTCTTCCCCCCATTCAGAGTATGGCTATGACTAAATACTTATTGTATAAGATTAAACATAAACAACATGGAATACAAGAGTCTTCCCAAGGTTGCTTCAAAATCCACTGAAAACCACCTAAGGATCAAGTGGGGTTGGCATAAAGATGCCAAATCTTGGCTAAATCATTGGGGTATGGAGGAATGGTTCACTTTGTATAATATTCAAAATATCATTACATTTAAATTTAAGGAGAAATTGTGGTGTGATAAAGAGTTAGAGAATAAGAAAAAATTAATATACACAAGGAGACAATTAATGCCGAAGATCAAAAGTATCTCTTTGTTTTAACTAGCATAAAAAATAAAATCAAAATTGCTAAAATAAGAACAAACTCCCTTGAGCTCCATATTAAAACATGGCATTGGGCAATTATTAAAACACCCCGGGTTGAAAGAATTTGTCATCTTTGTGACACTAAAATGGTTGAAGATGAAAAACAATTTATGTTATAATGTGTGCTTAATACTTTCACCCTTTTTTATATCTTTCTCCTCATAAACTGAGCTCTTATTTTATTGCCAAAGGTTGTATATAGCAATGGCAATGAGTTAGCATTGACTTTCATATTAGTTTTGTGTTGACTTGAAAAATTTATATCAATTTTAATGTTCAACATAACAATTTTTTTTTTAATATAACAAAAATAGTAATTTTTTAACTTTTCATTGGTCAATAAATTGATAGTGTTATTGCAGCCTTTGCATATATCGATACCTTGAATTAATAAGAAGGACAAAACTTGACAACATGGTCGGGCAATTATTTCTCTCCACTTTGGTTTTGTGTGGCTTCCTATAAGCCTCTCGCCCTTTCTAACACACAAATATGTCGTCGAATTAAACACTGCAACTACCCTTCACGTAAACAACTGTGCCCCAGTTTTTATTTCTCGGTCGCCTTTAATCGATGTTGGAAGACGACGAGAGTCCAAGAACAGACTGTCGAGAGGCCGAGAGAATGAACTCAAGAAGCCCACGTGCTCATAGCGTGTGGGGTATTTTGTAATAAATAGATTTAATTTCGGTCAACCGATAACGTGGCACCCTCTTCTTTCTGTAACCTAAAACCAAAATCTGAATGTCAATTTAGCTTCATCCCCGACCAATAGTGATGAAACTTCCATTTTACCAGAAGAAACTGGTGGGTCTCTCGTCCAAACTCACTAGTCTCCCGTCCATGATCTCTTAGCACATGTACAAACATTATTGGGGTGGACCTTCGGATTTTTCTATCGTTGTATTTCATTAATGTGATGTAAATTATAAATTTCAATTTTTTAAACTCACTATTTTTTCATTACAATGATGGAATTCCATTTTATGAGAAGGGTAAAGACAATTTCTTAATAATCAAAGTTTAGGTTAACTTGACCAATTAAGAGATGTATTTCATTAATGTGACGTGAGTTATAAATTTCAATTTTTCAAACTCACTATTTTTTTCATTACAATGATGGAATTCCATATTATAAGACAAAATATTTTAGGTTTTTTTTTTTCCCATACTTCCCCATTTTTTGGATGATATGGGATGCTAAACCGCCACCTAGAGACACAAGGCTCGAACAAGTGACATTTCAAGGCTCGGACTAGTGACCTTTTCCGGAACTGTGACATTTCAAGGCTCGAACTAGTGACCTTTTCCTGAACTGAGAGAGTGTGTGCACGTCTTACCATCTTTGCTATCCTATGAGCTATTTGCAGTGGAGTTGTGGAAACAACAAAGAAATGAACTCTGGCATGGGTATTTTCCTTTCTTTTAAGCTAAGAAAAAACAAAACTATAATGAAGATTTTGTGTCACTTAAGATTTGTAAGGTGTGGAATCAAATTATGTGTATATTATTTATTATACTTTCTAGAAGCCCTCCCTAAACTATGGAATGCATATAATTAAAACAAACACATTATTTATTAAGTTTCTAGAAAGTTCAAGAAAGTTATCTTTTATATTTTAAGTTTATTTTATTTATGCTATTTTTAGTAATTGTAATTTTAAATTTAAAAAATTAATATATAAATGGGTTTAATATCTTAAAATATCTTTATTATAATTAGATTGTGTAATTTTTTTTTGATACATACTATTTCATTATTTTAAATTAACATAAAATATCATTTAATAACGGGATTAAATCATTATTATAATTAAATTAGAAATTAACACAAAAATCATTTAATAACGTGATTAAATCATTGTAGTATATTGTACTGCCCAAGGCAATATATAGTAATGAGTTAGCATTGATTTTCATATTAGTTTTGTGTTGACTTGAAAAATTTATATCAGTTTTAATGTTCAACATAACAAGTAAAAGAAAATAGCCCGCAGGGGTGTAGACCGATTGGCAAGTGCCGTGTAAATGGAAGGAACTATGTAAAATGAGGTCTCAAGGTCGATTCTCACCCCGATTTACTCGGAGGGCGTGCTTGCGGGCTGTGCCTTTCTCCCTAGGGGTTATAAGGCAGCCGGCAGGATTCGNAATAGTATTTTTTTAACTCCTCATTGGTCAATAAATTGATAGTGTTATTGCAGCTTTAGTATTTCTAAACCTTGAATTAATGGGGAATGACACAACCTGTAGTTGTTGACCGTCCTTCATCTCTATTGAATACAAGGAGTAGTGGACGTCATTTAATTGAGTTGGGAGATGGGCCGGCACAAAAATAAAATGATATGAGAGAGTGGCCGAAGAAACCACGTTTAGCGTACTCCTATAATAAAATCAATGTTCCTTCATATTAGTAGTTGTCGATAGCCAATTTATCCTCCACTGGGAATCACTTGTTTGGCACTAAAATGTAATGTTTTTTTTGCTGTGCAAACATTAAAAAGTAAAGTTTTCGGATGATATACATCATAGTGTGCTGCATTTGTTTAAATAAGAGTTAGCTTATAAAAAGAAAAACATGAATGAAGGAGAAAGCACCCTATGGAGGGGAATGTTTAAATTTTATTTGAATGTCTAGATTTCTATATGTAGATGGAACAAAGTGTGTTTGATGTACAAATTTTAAATAGAATAAAAACTATTACTTGTACAACTTTCAATTTTTTATGACATAGATAATGTAATGTAAATCTAATTTTCTATGAAGAATTTGGTTAAGTCAAAGTATTTTTTCTATTTATGATTAAGTTAAATATATTTATTATTAAATTAAATATTATTTTTTTAATATATTTGAATAATCCAATTAAAAATTCTTTCCATTTAATTTAATAGCATTGTGTATTCATAAATTTTTTAACATATTAATTATTAATTTATACAAACTAAATTGAAAAATAAGCATCATAAATCTTTCTCATATATATAATATATGATATTATTAACTTTACCTTATTTTATTCATTTAAATATAAATGATTAATTTTACTCATATAAAGAAGTTATTTCTTTTTAATGATTAAAGTTATTCCAATCATACTTTCTCTTCTTCTTGAAAAGTCACCACATCTAAAGGTTAGCAATAAAAATTATGTTTCGTAACTAAATACAATTATTTAAATCATACTTTCTTTTTAAGAAACTTTATTTAAAAAAAATATATATATATAGAAAAATTGAATTTTAAAAATTTAATAATATAAAAATTATTTAATATTATATTAATTTTTAAATAATAAAAAAATATAAAAATCAATTTTATAATAATCTAATTTTAAAATTATAATCAAATTGTTAATTATTAAAAAGAAATACATGTTTTTTAACTATTCTAATGTCTTCAAATTTCATTTTTCCATCCTATAACAAAGCATTAGATGTCTATATTAATGAATTACAAAACTTTTAATAAAAATGATGTGTTTAAAATAATTTTTTTTTAACTATGCTTATGATTCTTGCTTTTATCATAGTTTTATTCGAAAACCTTGAGTTTAAATTTTTATTTATAGCAAGGTTTGGAAAAATATTTTATTTTAAAATTTAAAATAATACTATTAATTAATAAATTGGAAAGATGTAAAATTACATCAATTAATAAATAAAAAACGTATATTTAAATTAATTTAAATATAGATTTTAAATAACAATTTAAATATAATAAATAACGTATATTTAAATTAATTTAAATATAATAAATAATGTATATTTAAATTAAATTAAATATATATTTTAAATAACGTATATTTAAATTAATTTAAATATAGATTTATTATTTTCTTTAAGTTTTATTTATTATTATTAATTTATTATGGGTAAAGTTTTAGTTTGATTTTTTTTTTTTTAATTTAAATAATTTGGGTTTTTTAAAATAAAGTTTTATGATGATGATGATTAATGTTTATGAGATCAATTGGTTTATTAGAGTATATCTTTTATCAAAATTAGAAAAAAATTTAAAACAAAATTAAGTTTGTCCACTTTTTAACTTATTTTAATTTTACCAAAATTCTTATTAAATTTAGAAAAAAATTTAAAAAAAAATTAAGTTTTTCCTCTTTTTAACTTATTGTAATTTAAATATCATATTATTTATTTTAAAATTTAAATTAAGAAATTTGTTAAAGCAATACATATACATTTAATAAATAATATTGTGGAATGACTTAATAATGATAAATATAAATTTAAGTAAAAGTCAAAAATAATTTTTTAGAATAAAGTTGTTTATTTTAAATTAAAAATTAAAAAAAATCCAAATTTACTGTGGATTTGAATTTGTGATCTCTTAAGAGGAAAAACATGTTCTTAACTATTAGACCCATTCAAGTTGTAATAATAATAAAAAAATCAATCATATTCTAAAAGATCAAAATTATCTCTTTGTTTTGACAAGTGTTAAGAAGAAAATAAACATGGCTAAAATAACAACTAATTCTTATGAGTATCATAGTGAAATTTGGCTTTGGTCAATCCCCAAAACCCCCTGAAATGAAAAAGTCTGTCACCTTTGTAACACTAAGAAGGTTGAAGATGAAAAACACTTTCTATTAAATCTCAATTTAGAAAGATTTATCACACTACCAATTTTCATAACTTTTAAATCATCAAAATATGAAAATATTGAAACACTTTTCTTAATACTTTTCCAACATAAAAATAATATTCTAAAAAATTTCAAATAATTCTTATCTTCTTTTTTTTTTTTTTCCAAAAAAAATTTCTCGAATTTATATAGCTCAGCAATGATAAAAAATAGGCTGGCCATACTTGTGATTGAGTGAATAGATAATGAGAGACGAAGACTTCCCAACGTCAACCATTGGTTCAGTGTTGCAGAAAAGTGGGCTGGCAACATCATTCAAAGATATTTAAAAAGGAAATGGGGCTCTCGATCCCTCTATCACAGTGATAGACCGAGAGCCTCCCTACCACTTCGGTTAGGGCCCTCTTAGAGAGGGCATCAGCTGCCTATTATGTGAGCGAGGAACGTGAAGATAGTTTATATTGGAGAAGCGTTGTGAAATATCTCTAGTTTTTTGCATCCAGCCTTCTAAATGGATGGAGTTGAGCTTGCACTTATTAGAAATCCAGTCAATAATAACTCTCGAGTCTCCCTGGACGTGTAGGTCGTCGATAGACCATAGAGCAGCGAGAGTGTCGATAGACCATAGAACAGCGAGAGTGAGCGTGGCCCATAAACCCAATAGTTCTGCTTTTATATTAGTACCGACTCCACAGTTGATGAACCAGTTTGTGATTTGAACCTTCTTAACATCCCAAAAAAAAACAAAACCATTGTTTTAATAGATGGAAAGTGATCACTATTGTCATCATCATTCAAAATATATCAATATCTATAACACAAATTTAGGCCTTAGTAACTAAACTTCGTAAGTTCAAATTTATCCTCAAGTAGAATACTTTCTTTTATGTGTCTGACTGGAAACAACAAGTAAGAATCCGCCGCCCACTGGACAGCTGTAAGTTAAAGATGGTTTAAATTTTTCAAATGACGTTAAAGCCTGGATGGAGCTTTGGAACAGAAAATCCTGCCTTCAGATTTGGTTTGAAATATGTGCGAATGGTAGATAGCAAGGCTTTTGATGGTTTTCACGAGGGTTTGAAGGCAGATGGAGTTATGTTGAAGATAGAGGTCAGGTGATCGATTCCCTCAAGGGATTTTATTTGCTTTTTTTACAGGAACGGCAGGTGGTTTCTTTGAGCGAGGGTTTACTGCCATAAGTGTGCCAATGTACTTAATTTATTTTGTGAAGAAATAAGCGCTCTAAGGCTTCAGATCTTCCGGTATTCAATAACTGTGGTTGAAGGTAAGTCCAAACGCCCGTTTTCCTTGTCTCTGCTCTTTGTGTACCGTCTTGATATTTGCATTTTTTATATATAATTTTTATTTTTTCAATTTTGCTGAACGAAGTGCATTCATGGAAGTCATAACGGCTTTTTTAAGGGTTTTCTGGGTGTTTCAAAGTTGTTTTGTACGTCTTTTGACTAATTTCTTCTCATCTGTTTGATGTTTGTCATGTTGAAAGAATGAATTTAAATTAAGTCTACTTTGCATGAGGATCCCCTGTTAAAAAGCTCTTTTCTAGTTTATATTTAACGCTACCAGTTTTGATCGTATGTTTTATTTTTAAAATTTCATTCAAAAGCTGCCTGACTGTGCACCCTGTAAGATTTGAACCCTTACCAACCTGGTTATGAACTTTGCTTCCTACTATTTGGACCAGCCTTGGGCATTGGGTCGGTTCGCAATATGCTATCAAGTTGCTTCAATATTGATAATATTCATTAGAAAACAGCAGGGTTGAATTGGGAACACTTCTTGGATATTAGGTTGCATACATTAAGCTATTGTACTTTTTTGTTGGCATTCTTTTTTGAGGAAATAAATCTAATACCTTTTCTTTCTTTTCCACCCCTGCCCATTTTAGGTCTTATTGTGACACGAACTAGAGATTAGATGGCTATGGATGCAGATACTCAAAGTTCATCTCAGAACAAGCGGGGTCTTGTGAAAAAACTGGGATCCCGTGACAGGAGAATTCAAGACAAGGCAATAGCACTGTTAAGGCCGTGGCTTACGTCTCAGAAAGAAATGAGTGAGGAGGAGTTGAAGAAAATTTGTAAAGTTCTATTCTACTTTATTTTGAGTGCTGATAAGCAAGTACGCCAGGGTACTTCAATCGGAAAATTGCCATCCACCGTTGAAAATCTTGACTTGAATCTTGCACGACACTATTTCCAGGCCTTTTTCATGACAATAAGAAGGGAATGGAGGGGGACTGATCTTTTCAGGCTTGATATGTTTTATCTTTTACTTGTCCGTATTCTTCAGGGCATGTTCCCTGCAGTTGACAGTAATGGTTGGGATTCTAAGCTTGTAGATGGATTCTTAGGGGGCATGACAGAAAAAAGTTTACTAGTTGTAGATAAGCTGCCAATTCAGAGAATGAACTTTCGATTTGCAGATGGATATCTTAACGAGTTTCACTGTGTTTTCCCTGTCCAACTAGACACTTTTGTGCCTATGACTGAGCCCTTTTACCCATTTTTTGCAATGGGTTTGAGTAGGCTTCTGCTGAACAGAGAAGACGATAATGTATTTGCTTGCTTTCTGAAGAATGGACGAAACCTCTTAAAAATTAATCAAGAAGGACAGGATGTTGATGACAAAGTGGAAAACCTTGGACCAATTGTTCTGTCAAGTAGTCTCTCTCAGCAGGTCACATTTCCTTCTACCTTGCAAGATAATGAAAAGGTTCTGCATGATTCACAAAAGGAGTTCAAAGGCTTTAGTAAACTCTTAACTCCATCTGGGATCTTGATTTTGTTGGAGAGCATTATGAAGCTAAAGATATTCTGTAATATATCTGCAGAGCAATCGGTAGATAGCAAAACTCTTTCTATCAATGAACTACCAGCAGATTCTGTTTCCCCACTTCACAGCGAGCATGTGAATAACACAGAAAGCATCAAACAAATTGGTGAGGAGGTTCAGAATGAATTTGACAATAAAATTGGTTTAGGGAAGCCACAGCTCTTTGAAAATAACATCAGTGAAAATTTGACATGGAAATGCAATGGAAAAGCTGCAACTGGTATTTTCAAAAGTTCTGAAATGAGATCCAACTCTGAAGCAGAAGAGATACAGGATTTTCCAAACGAAGCAACCCTCAATCATGCATGCAGTTATGAAGATGCAACAAATGAAGTCAATGGAAGAGAAAGGTTGGAACTTCTTGATGGAGAGTCTGGTGATTTCAAGCATGCATGCAGTTATGAAGAAGTAACGAATCAAGTCAATGGAAGAGAAAGATTGGAACTTCTTGATGGAGAGTCTGGTGATTTAGAGATGACAGATGTTTCATTCATCTCAGATCATGAGCAACACTGTGAGGAGACTGTTCTTGCAGTATTGGATAATTGTACTTCACCAACACCTTCCCTGTCAGTTCCAGTTTCTCCTTTGCAAACTGGATCTAAGAAAAGGAAAAGGCCACAGAATGGAGAAAATGAGCTCCCTGGAAATTTAAGTCCAGCAAAGTATGATGAAAATGAAGAAGATTTTTTTTGTTCTGATCTGTTAAGTGGGGTTGTCTCTGCTGGTAAAAGTGCACAGAGAAAAGTTAAGAGGGTTAGATTCTCTTTAAAGAACAATCTGGTCTGGAAACCATATAGTCCTTTGCCCCCAGAGAGCCTAAGGGTGCCTCCATCTGCCACTCCAAGAGGGAGTGCACTGAAGAAGGGAGTTCCTCCAGGACCAATTTGTTTCATAAAAAACTCTCCAAGGAAAAAATCTGCCCTAAGACAGAGATCTGCAGCAGTTCGTAAAACTCCGAAGAATACCAAATGTGCTTCATCCAGTTCGATGGTTTTACGAAGTCAGCGACCAGTTGCTCGGTAAATTAGATGTAAAATACCTGCATCTACAGAATTATTGAAATGGATACCTTTGTTGATTCAGATCCATTATGTGTTTAACAAAGAGAGTTCCTGTAGCGAACCTTTTGTGGCATCTGGTCTATATTACTATACTTGCCTCACCAAGGATTGTTATTTTATGATTATTTTCCTATGGCATATGATGACGTACCTAGACCAGAAATTTCTCATGCAAAAGAGGTTGAAGAAAGGTCCTTTGCTCTGGCAAGTTCGAGGGAGCATTAGAAGGAGGTTGATCGGGCAGATTGTTCCCTTCTTGCTTTCTTTGTTTTGAAAGACCATAAGAGCAGCCAGGAAGCAGACAACCGTGGAATGATTGTTGGGAATTTAGAGACCACGAAATGCCTCAGTATACTTAGGGAAGAGATTGGACATGTGTCTCTACAAACATTCCTGAAATATGAGATTAGTCATTGAAGGGATAAGTCATCTTTATTGCAGATTCTTCTTGTTTCAATTAGTTTTTGCCGATCTTTACCATGGCATCTTGATACTTGTTGTTCCATTTGGATTTTTGAGGTGTACTCATTGTTTAACTCAGACAGGATATCACCCCTTCAATTTAGTATTGTCGTAGTATAAACAGTTTCAGCTTGGACAATATAGTGCTTATAGTAAATTATTATGTCCACGAACTACTTTACGTGATGCTGTAAGATTTGCGAAGTGTGTTGTGTTGTAAGTGATAAACAAAATTTGATTTGTATTTTTCTCTTCGATGAAGTTTCTTGACTCTCTGTTGTAAATCAGGTGAGAATCTCTTCTGATTCTCCCCTCAAATAAATTGCACTTTTTAGCAGTGTGTTAGATAAGATGGTACTTGCTTTTACAAGTACCAACTATGTTGTAGTTTGTACATACCAAAATGTCTTTGTAAAACCTGCTTATATCTTAATGAATAGGTACAATGTGCTCTCCTTTCTTGTCCATTCCACTGGCTTCGTTCAGGTCTCTCAAGCAGCACGATGTCCTTAATAAATTGTTGTATCAGATTCGGTTTCTTTTCAATTTCTGGGGTGATCCAAACAAGTTCAAGTCAATCCATGTGAGTGATGAATACCTAGGTGACATGTAATTGTTCAAGCAAGATGGAGAACACATGTGCACAAACTTTACATTATTATTATGATTATTCCTACTACTAGCGTCCCTGCCTTAATACATGTTTAGTCATTTGTACTGTCACTGTTGGGATACTTTTTAGAGGCTAATTGCTGCTAGTTATAAGTTATGTGAACTGAATGTACTCTTCTTCATAAATGTCTTGCTGGGCCTAATATCTCTAAGAAAGAATTACTATTGCACCAATTTCATAAATTTGATGTTGTTTGTACATTTAATTGGCTCCCCTAATCACCAATTTCATACATTGTAACAAGTTGGCAGGACATTCATAAGAACATCTACTGTCCTTTTAAACAATCCCTTCAACTTCATTTTACTGTCTTCCTATATTTGCCCCATTTTGCGTGTCCTTTCTGTGAATGTGGCCTGTTGCTTGTATTAGATGTATTCAGTGAATGAAATTTCTCAGTTCTATATCCTCTCTCAGCAATGATCAGCCGTGAACTATATGGACACAAGTAAATGGTCGGTTCCTGTATTCTACAACATGGTTTATAATTCTAATCTATTTTTGGTTGAAATGGAGTATTTTGAACATTGAATTTGAAGTTGATATTCTTGATGCTGCATGAATTAACTCTACTTGTTATGCTTGACATTTAATTTCTTCATTTGCCGAGGCACCCTAAAATCCACTTGTTATCCTTTAGATTTTATTTTACCTCGTCTTCCAGAAACAAATAAAGCAAAGGCGTATGTAATGGTAGCTTCAAATTAAGGATGTTGAGTACAGCTTGTGTCATGGCTTTATCATTTAGGTTATTGAATGATGGCATGTCTTAGCAATGATGTCCCAGTAAAACCTAAGAGAACAAAACATAGACCAACCCATTTGTCTCTCTGACCTATATTTTCATGTGGCTTCAGTTTTAGTCAAATAAACAGTTCTCGTGGATCACTATTTAGATCTATCTATAATGTTGCCATGTGCATTTGTAATGCTCCGCTGGCTAGGCATCTCAAATTTTAATCATTGTTAGAGAAATTGAGGGATTTAAACTTTTCCTGAATTAGCAAAGAAGTTTGGAGCTGTGCTGTCCTGACCAACAAGGTTGCAGTACAATATAATTTGTGTGAGCAATTTAGGTTGCAAACATAAAATTATTTAATATATTGAAAATTTGATAAAATATTAAATACAAATTCATAATTCTAAAATCCTTCACTTAGAGATTAAAATAAACATCTCCACAATTTTGTCAATAAACAAATTTATAATAATTAGTTTATATTGAAGTTGGTTTAGATTAATCTCAAATTTCAAAGTTGTAAATTGTTGTAAACATGGTTTTGCTTTGATGGCTAATAGAGGGTGTTGATATTCTTCCCACCAAGGTTTAAATTATTGGTGACATGTTTCACCTTTTTTGGGCTGATTTTCCCTTCCAAGCTAGCCCTTTTGAATTGTGGGAGAAGGTGTTTTAGGCAAATTTAGTGTAATGGATACTTTCACTTGTGAATGTGGCTTTTTAGTTGAAGGATCTTCATTGATATTGATATTATTGTCTTGCCCTGCCCTTGCAAGTGGGCTATTGCAAGTGGTTGGTGCAAGATGTCTGGTGTATAGGTACCCCAACTTGTGGCTTCTTAATTGAAGGATTCTCCACCAAGTAAAAATAGGTTAAGCTCATTGTTTTAACCCTATAACGGTGAGTTTCATCATTTATTTTTCTCTAAACAATAAGCAAGATAACAAATTGTTCTTTCTCAAGTAATAACATCAAAATAATGTTAAACACAATACAAACTTGATAACGATAGAAAACTTTGACTTGTCTCCGAAGAAATGCATGGAAAAGTCCCCTTCCTACTGCAAATCAAGTTTCCATAGTGGATACAACAAGTTGTCGGGAAAATATGCACTCAAGTGCTTTTCCTCCCAAGGATGTTGGTAGTACCCCTTGAGCTAGGGCCTCAAGTTTAAGATGTAAAACATGGTTTCTCCCAATTCTCAATATAAACAAGGTCAAGGTCCAAATATAAGCAGTGCAAACTACAATTTTCTTATTGGTGGATGAAGCCTCTAGCAAAAGAATCAACACCTGCCATAGGGCTCCAATGTGACAAGGGACCACACCCTCTTCTTGCTATGGTGTGCACACCTCCAATAGGGCTACAATGCTACTTGGAAAACAATCGAGATTAGGATAAACATCTCCTTTAAGGTACAATGTTTCCTAGCTTCTTTTTCCCATTGATGGGAATAATGAGTCGTTCTATCAACTAGGGTTTCCCAAGGGTTACTAATCTCAAGGCAAAATTCAACTCAACAACAATTTTCCTATTACCAACGATTTTCATTCATCACACAAAGGTCTAAACCCCAATAGATGGTCACCCAATTGGAAGCTATCACCCTCTTTTAATAGCTTAAAGGTAGTTAGGGTTAGGGCTCAAAGTACATTGCCCCCAAGGTCACATCACTAGCACTCAGGGTTAGAAACTCTAAAAAGGTACTTTACACAATCAATGCTCTTTTAATTATATCAATCCACATTAAACCCATACAGATAGGTATCCTAAGGTCAAAAACATTGTCGGGTCTTTAGCATAAAGGTCCCATTTCACGAGAGTGCATTATCATCAACAACTTAATAATCTAAGCATTTAGGTTGGTGTTGGTGTAGGTTCTAAGAATATGTCTTGCATTTTTCATTAGTAACCATTATACCAAAAGTCCCTACCACAATCTCTGATAATTTTAAGGATGGAAATTTATTTTGAAATGTAGAAACCTTGGCAAATCTTATTGGTCCTTTATATCTCAACTATAAATGTTTGGCGATATTTTTGTTAAAATATTCAAATTTCTAATGATTTTATATAGTTTTTATAAAATTTTGACGATTTTTAAGGTAAAATAATTTTGTCCTATAGAATTTGGGCGAATAATTTTTAGAATGGCGAATATTTTTTTGGGAAAAAACATGGAAAATTAGCCCATGGGCGAAATTTACCGCACTGCCAATGAACACAATCACAATCAAACATTAATAATTATGTGCATATTAATTCATCCAATATAATCACATTATAATATAATCCATGCGCAATCATGTCACCATAATCATAAAGGAATATCCAAGGATAATCAATGTATGACAACATCATAATCATGAATGAATATCAAAGGTACTAAGGAGGATAATATAAATCTAAACATCAACTTGTAAAATCTAGTCATCCAACTCCAATCATAAACAAGGTGTTGCACAATCCCAACTAATATGCTCAAGAGGGGTGTTACATCCTTCTCCACTAATTTGTAAATTGTCATGGATATTCCACTGGAAGCGTGTCACAACAAATCTTACAAGTTTCTACAATCTATTATTATGTAGTTCTTTACTCAAGATTCATTTTTAATATTACCAGCTTAATGCATGAAAATACTAAAATAACTAAAACTAAAATGAAAGAAGCTAAGCAAATAACACATTATCCACACAATGAACACAAGATATACCCTAGGAAAACCAAATACAAGAAAAATCTAGCCAGAAGGCGAGGCCTGTCATTTGCTCTTTTCTTCTTAGTGATGATATGAAAATACAAAGAAAGGGGCACTCACTATTGAGTTTTCATGGACATCGTGGCCAATGTGGTTCCTACAAGATCTTCTATTTCCTCTATTATGCTTCAATATCCCATTCCTAGATTATCTACTCAACTACAAAACGATAACGATACAATAAGAATGGAACCCCTTCGTTTCCTAGCAACCCAATATTTAACATGGTCTAATAATGATATAGGGTTAGAGTTAGGATTTTTGCATGCCTCAGCTCTGGATTAGAGTTAGAGTTCTAGACCCTATAGAATCTTCTTGAAAGTCCACATGTGACTAACTCCACATGTGTGGGTAATGTGAGCTCGCGTGGTATCCAATTGGTATCATGGTGGTTAATAGGATAGGTTGACTTGCAGGAGGCATAACTTCCACATGAACACATATTGAGGTGATTTTCACGTTGTTGGAAAACAATTGATGTGTAGAGTTACGTAGAGAGGCTAAAACTTCATCATCAAAGTTTTGACCCCAAAAATAATTTTTAAAGCCCTTAAACAGGCTTAGGTTTTTTTTGGACTCTAAATCACCAAAATGAGACCTGCCCCTAAAATGGGCCCTACAAACTAATAGCTCCAATTTTTTCACCCAAAAAATACCAAAATAGATGAAAAATTATATAATGATCCATTTTGGATCATACCTCCCCATTTAGGGAGGCTTTGGGTCCCCAAAATGTTTTACTAAAAGAGGCGAGAAAATATTTCATCTACCTTCTCCCTAGAGTACCATGATTTGGCCTTTCCTAGAAGTTTTCCTTTCAACCCAACCTCTTAGAGTTCATGTTACAGGTCTCCCTTGGTTGTTTTGGATTTTCTACGAAGTTGTATCTTCTACGAACTCCGCTTGAGATTCTAGTGTTAAATCCTCCATGGTAGGTAGGACTTGCTCATCAGATCCCTAGTCCAACATGGAAGGCTCATAGAGTTTCATATTTTTCACATTCACTACTGAGTAAATGTTCATATATAGGGGTAAATTGAGTATGTAGGCATTATCGTCCACCTTCTCCAACACTTCAAAATGACCATACTACAAAGCATTGATCTTTCTACCATGACTTTGTAGCCTTTCTTTGGTTAGATGCAACCAAACTCTGTCTCCCACTTTGAATATTTTCTCAAGCCATAGTCTAAACGTTCTACGAAATGACTCTTTTTCAACGATATTTTCCGGGGACATTTGCCCAAAATCCGAGGAGAAATTGTTAGATCCGTAGATTTGGGTGATTATTTCTGTATAATTAGAGTACCCCATGGGTGTTTCAGCATGCTGAATCCAATTTTTCATTCAGAAATGGATTTAAACAACAAAAAATAGTGATTTCTTGCAAATTTATATTTCCATATTCCGACGAAAAAAACATTTCGTAGAAGAGTTAGACAACGCCTTTTCACAATCATTAGAGAAATTTTGAGGTTTAAAATGGGTCTCTTATGAAAAATAATAAAAATAAGAGTTATGAATTTTCAAAGTGAAAGAAAAAAAACCACTTTTTTTTTTTATCATATTTTTTTTATTTATATATCCCTGTAGGTTTATCCAAATTTCAAGTGTAGGCATTTGTTGGATGCATAATTAAATTATGCATCCAACAAGTACACATTACATATTTTTGATATGTTGATGATTACAACTTCGTGAGACATCCTCCAGGACACAGACTAAGTGAGTCGACCTGTGAGAGAGCCCATGAGTTGGGTGTGCCTATGAGATGGGTGTGTCATTCCTCTCTGAGACTGAGATGGAACGTTGTGTGCCCCTGTGTGGGGTAAGGATGCCCATGAGATGAGTGTGTCGATGTGTGTGCCCATGTGTGGGGTGAGAATTCCCATGAGATGGGTGTGTCATTTGAGATGAAACGATGTGTACCCCTGTGAGGGGCGAAGGTGCCCATGTGATGGGTGTATCTTTCTCCTCTGTGTAGAGAGTTGAGACGATGTGGTACTCTAGATGATTCTCCTGTGAGACTCAGTGAGATAGAGATCTTTTGAGTAGGATGTACCTGTGGCTGAGCACATGTGGACATGCCCCTAGTGGCTGAGCACTAGTGGTTGTGTGAGATCCCTTTCTATATTGTCTAAGAGTAAGATTTACATGTAATCCTAATTATGATGTAAAGGGTACAGGTCGCCCCCACCATAAAGTGAAATTAATGTAAAAGATAATTAATATTCTAATTATTAATTATATTCTGAGTTATTGAGGTCGGCCCTATTGTGCGAATAGACACCACTTTTGATGTGTCCAATCTAGTATAAATAAAGGTGATTTCCCCATTGAGGAAACAAAAAACTCACATGTAATTTCAGAATTTCAGCAAGTACATCTTCTAGGGCTGAAGTGCACATCTCTCTTGGGTGCTAGCTTCTTGGTTTTGGAGAGAACCCTTTTGTGTGCTAAGTCTATGGTGTGGGTGGTCTTTCTCTTGAGAATATAACAAAGGATTGCTGGGTTTTCTTCCCTTGTTGAGAAGGGTTTCCTAGGATATTTCTTGTGTTCTTGTGCATGGTATTTCTTCTTGTGATCTTGGTTATTGCAACAATTGTGAATGGTGTAGCTACATTTGTTTATGGTTCAAGTAAATTCTAAAATTGAAATAAACCTCATGCTTGAGCCTAGCATAGTGAAAATTCAACATGGTATCATAGCATAGGTCTTGAAGAACCCATTGCACTAGCTTCAAGCAAGCAATCCTCCTCTTTTGCAGAACCGTACAACCCTCCTAGGGTTTCCATAAAATTTGTACGACCCTCTTTTTTTTAGTGTTCCAGCACTTAATACTTGGAAGTTGGGGCTGGAAATTGCATAGGAGTGTACGACCTCCCTCAACGCACCTCCAACAACCTTCAGATTGCATTTTTGAGCGTTTTGAATTTTTGGCCCTAGGGTTTCGCAATTTTCTGCAGAAATTTCAGATTTAGGGATTTTGTAGCTCATTGAAGGAGTTTTTCAGCTCACCAATGTTCTTATGACTTTCAAGGATTATTGTTGGCATTCATAAGCCCAGAAAAACCTAAGTTTGCTAGCCTAGCCTAGCCATTAGGTTTTCTAGCCCAGATGGCAAGGGTTTGTGAAGAATCTGAAAATATGAAGAACAAAACCTTGGTGGAAGATAAGATTGATGGATCAAGCAACTTCAATTCCTGGAAGTCAAGACTTTAGATCACTCTTGAAGAGGAATATCTATTGTGGACATGTAACACCCCGTTTCCCCCATATTTTAAATATAACTATATTGGCCAAGAGACTATGGAAAACTCGATATGTGTGAATGTTTGATTTGATGAACCTTTGTATAAAAGGTCAATGAATGTAATTTCTATTATTAAGAGAAAATGGATAAGTGTTGCATAACTGATGAATGGGGGGTTTGCTAAGATATATCACAGATGCTATGAAAGAGATGGTGAGGGGAACCGGGAATGGTTGAGATAATCCCCACCAAACCAATACCTTGATGGATTTAATTACTCAGGACCAGAACAATCCTCTAACCTAAGAATGAATTACAGTCAGGCTGGTAGGTTGGAATACCTTCTCAAGAGTTAATGAGGGGATGGGGTAGAGCTCCCATCTATAAGGATTTCAGACCTGACCACGGACTGGGAATTCGAGCCACACACAATCTTGCTGAAGAAGGCAAGAAAGGAAGGCATGGTGGGTAGAGGAGGAGTTGCGAAGAGAAACAGAGAAGAGAGACTAAGCTCTCGAGTTCGAGGAAGAACTGAGAAACGAATGTGTTCTGGTCGCAGGATATGGCTAGCAGGGTTATGATACAAGATGATAAACGAGGGTGCTGAGTGATTGAGGAAGTACTCATGCAGGCCTCCTTGCTTGGTATAGAGAGAATCCGTTGCCAAGATCCAGTGGGAGGAGGAGAGTAACCTCCGTGCCTGACTGTTGCTGAGCCGGAAGAAAGAATTCTCTCTTAGAGCATCATGGTCTAGCTCAAGGGTGGCCAGTGGTAAATTCGTTAGGAGTGATGGAGCCTATGGTTGGGTGGAAACAAACACCCCTTTCAGCAATCACGTTATCTGGTTCTGATAAGTGTTTTCATACTCTATGCATTGAAATGGAATAATGGATGAATGCATGTATTTATATATCTAAGAATGGTTTATGTATTGAACGATCAAGTTATGTGTATTCTTTTATCTTCCTGTGAACTTATGCTTCTGATTGATCACCTATATGCCAAACTTAGCCCTCGAGGTGTCATGGGATGTAAACCTATAGGACGACCGAGATAGAAAGTATTGCGTCCATCTGACCCTGTCTGTCAGAAGAGGATATCTTCTTCAGAATCCTTGCTGTGCGAATGAGATATCATGCCCAAGTCCTTAGCAAGTTCACGATGAGGAAAGTTGTGCTTAACTCGCGAGAGTTAGAAGGAACCATGTGACCAAGATTTAGGAACTCTATGCTAAGACTAAGGGAGCCATGTCCTTCTGGTTTTGGAGCTCTAGAAGTCCGAGACTTCGAAGTATTGTCGGCCCTAATAGTCACAAACTAGCCGAAGGCGACCGAGAGTTACGGTTACCTGTAAGGTTGACCAACGTTGGGTGGTTCCATAGGGGTTAGATGAACCTATCTAATCGAATAAATCAAGATCCAACTCCCCATCGCGAAGTAGCGCGAGTCACCGATCAAGAATTTTTGGGGGTTCCCTTAGCCGTTGTATCTACACCGAGGCAACTTTGGCGGAAGTACCACTTCGGGAGAATGGAGATACCGTAGAATCGAACTCCCCGAATGTCGAAGTTACAAACTCAAGGAGAGCCGTAGATTTGGGGGAGATCGTCAGGAGCCTTGCCTACCGTCCAATCATTCAGGAGGAGGAACCTGCACACGATACTTCAGCGAAGTCCTGCTTCAGGAGAATGGAGTGGCAGTAAAGCCAAAAACCCCCGAAGTCTGGAGCCAGGAAGTGACCAAGACCGTAGATCTAGGGATCCTTCGAGTTCATTCCTAGCTGTCGGATTTACGATGTAGTCAGCCCGACATTGATCGCTTCGAGAGGATAGGGGTGTTGTAACGTCAAATCCCCCGAAGCTCACAGTCGCGAAGTAATGTGGACCGTGGATCTAAGGATCCTTCGATATCCCTCTCAGCTGTCAATATACAGGGGACGTGTGGCGCTAGATCCTTTAGTCCGGAGACTGGGCACTCCGGGGAATTTGAGGTGTGGTGTGTTGATAAGCTCCAAAGCCCAAAGTAATGAGAGCCCTCGATTTGAGGACGCTTCAGGACTTTTCCTAACTGTCAAATCTAGGCTGTGGTCAACCCGTCGTTGACCAACTACAAGAGAACAGAGGAGTTTGCATCGCAAAACTTCCGAAGGATGGAATCACGAAGTAATGTGAGTAGTGGATCTATGGATCTACATGGCCAGATCTTGACCATGATATTTGAGGGATGTTAGAAGGCTGTTAGTCTGGTGTGATGTGGCAAGCCGACGTCACTAGGGTAACGTGGACCCACGATCGATGTGCCACGTGTCAGCTCGATTTGTTCTTTTTGTAGACCCTATATGCCTATTGGAACGTGACACGTGTCACCCCTAGCCCTTCTACGTGTCAGTGCCCAGTACGTGCCCGCCTAGCCAAAGTGATTGGTGAAGTGACAGGAACTCTAGGAGTCCGGGACTTCGGGACTTTGGAGGATTTGAGGTGTAGCGTTATAGAGAGACCCAAAAGGCCCGAAGTTCGGAACCACGTGGCAAGCTTACAGGACTTCGAGAGTTCGGGACTCTAAAAGGTCTCGTGCATAGACAGTAAGGAGGCGTTCAACGCTGAAGCGTCGAAGTGCCAAATTTCCTGTTGGCTTGCATGTTAGACGCCTGAGTCTTAGATGAAGATTGAGTCCAGTCGTGGGATCAGACGGTGGATGGAATTCCACTGTGGATGAAGGAACTTGGAGACAATACATGTGAGGTGGATTCATGTGGCCCTCAACCATAGAATGCCCGAGGAACTTTGGAAAGCCATAAATTGTAACCCAAAGCTCGGATCTGAGCCTGGTAGCAGTCATTAGAATGCTACGGGTAAGTAGAAGAGGATGAAGGCCTCGAACAATGGACTTGAGATGTTAAGGAGAGCGAAATTTTGATGCCCCATCCCTAGGAAAGGTACTCAGAGGTCAGGTGTGTTACAAATTGGTATCAGAGCATGGTTACAACACTTGGTCTACTTGGGCTCATGGACGAGCTGCGTAAAAACCATATTTAAAGGACTTTTAAGGGTGACACCTTATCTTACCTCTTTCCTAAAAAGTCTGGTTAAACGTTTACTGAAGAAAAGAATAAAAATTTCTACTATGTGTGTGTATTTAATAAATATGAACTATGTGTGGTTCATAAACTAATAGACTGTTGGCTAACAATAATTGTTTTGTCAGCACTCAAACAGTCAATAAATTGTGATAAAATTACAATTATAAAGGATGGTGACGCGCTATGATATGGGGGATGGATCCCACAATAGAGACGAAGAATCTGACAAAAGGAGGGCGGTGGAAACCCCTCTGGGTTTGGCTGAAACTGTAAAGAGCCTCATGGCCGAATTACAGAGTTGCAAGGCCGACAACAAGAGATTGATAAAAAAGAAAGAAAAAAAAAATGAAAATTAATGCAGTCTTGCTGCAGAGCTTATCCGATATATAGAGGTAGCTACAGCATGGTCCCACAACCAGTTAGGTGGACCGACGACATACACAGAGAAGTCGAAGCCCACCTAAGATACAAAAATGTGGTCCCATAAGTGGCCACACTAGGAGGAGTACCTCGATGAAGCTCCAACTTGGAGGCGGGAGACACTCATCGAGAGAGTCCTCTGGAAACTCCGAGGGATATTCTAGTAGCAAAGCTAGTTCAGATTCTCAAAGGAAAGGAAAGAAATGAAATCATTCCAAAAGTCATGATCCTGAAGAGTTCAAGAAAGATAAACCACCCTCTTTCAATGGAGAGATTGAGAAAGGGGAAGAGGCAGAAGCTTGGCTGCTTGGTTTAAAGAAGTACTTCAGAGTTCATGACTACTTTGAAAACTTTAAGGCTCGAATAACCATCTTCAACCTGAATGGAAAGGATTCCATTTGGTGGAAAGACCTTAGGAATGTGAAAGGAATCCATGAGAATGAATTGTCATGGAAACAATTTGAGAAACACTTCAAGAAGAAGTATCTTTCAGAGAAATACTTTGATGGGAAGACTAAGGAGTTCTATGAACTCAGGCTGGGACAACTCACCATAGAGGAATATATCACTAAATTCCTTGAGCTGCTGAGGTATGTACCCTACATAAAGGATGAAAAGGTAAAAGTGCAATGATTTATTAGTGGGTTACCTCAGACCTAATGAGACAGGATTGAGTTTGACAAGCCAAAGACCTTAGAATACACTATCCGGAAGGCAAGGTATTGTTATGAATAGGTCGGGAGTTAGACAGAACCTTCCGAGGAATAGAAGAAGAGTAGTTCATAATTCAAGAATGAGGGGTTTAAATCCTCAAGATTTAAGAACTATGAGAAGGATTCTAGGATGAGCCTTCCTACTAGAAGTGTGTATCAACAAAATTTCCCCTCCCAGAGTGGAAATAAAACTTTTGGAGCAACCCGAGGAAAGAATGATAACCCAAAGAAAGAACCCTTGAAATGTTGTGGTTGTGAAGAAGAACATCTACTGAGGGATTGTCCACATAGACAACAAAACAATAGGAGATTCTACAATATCCAAGAAGCTACCACAATCAATGATGTGGCTAGGAGCATGCCACATATTTATGTAGTCGTGGATAATAATCAAGCCAACCGCCAAGCCTCAGTGGTGGAGATGGAAGGTATGATCACCAACCGTCTATTTTCTATTTTAATTGACCCTGGTTCTAATTTGAGTTATGTGGCTCCTCAGACTGTTGATAAGTGTAAACTGCAACCAGTTAGACATGTTACGCCATGGTTGGTACAAGTAGCCACTGTAACCAAAAGAACGGTATAGAGGTCATACCAGCTTGCCAATTCATTATGGATGGATTGCCCACCCAAGCGACCCTTAACATACTTCCCCTAGGATCTTATGACCTGTTGGCTGGTATGGACTGGTTAACCACTTATAAAACCAATTTGGATTGTTACCATAAGACTTTGGAATGTGAAAATGAAGAAGGGAGAAAAATAACCCTCTAAGGGAATCAGAGGCCTGTCTCAGTGAGACGAATATCAATCCTTCAAATGAAAAAGTATTGCAGCAAGGGATGTCCTCTATATGCAATACATGTGTTGGAATCTATTGAGGATGACAAACCAAACCTAGAGGACCACCCCATATTAAGAGAGTATAAATATGTGTTTCCAGAAGAGTTTTCGAGTCTACCTCCGAGAAGAGATATTGAATTCTCCATAGAACTTACACCAGGGGAAATGCCAACGTTTAGAATGCCCTATAGGATGAGTACACTAGAGCTAGTTGAGATCAAGCTACAACTAAAGGAGATGATGGACAAAGGATACATCTGACCTAGCGTGTCTCCATGGGGAGCACCCGTCTTGTTTGTGAAAAAGAAAGATGGCACACTCCGACTGTGCATAGACTATAAACAACTCAATAAGACAACCATAAAGAACAAGTATCCCTTACCAATTAATGACTTGTTTGACCAATTAAGGGGTGCTTCCATTTTCTCAAAGATTGAATTAAGGTATGGATACCATCAAGTCCGAATCGAGGATGAAGACATCCACAAAACAACCTTCAGGACAAGATATGGTCACTATGAATTTGTGGTGGTGCCATTTGGATTAACCAATGCCCCTGCCACTTTTATGTGCTTGATGAATAATGTACTCAACAAATTCCTAGACAGATTTGTATTGGTTTTCATTGATGATATCTTAATCTACTCCAAGAACAAAGAGGAGCGTGAAGAACATCTTAAATTAGTGCTTCAAGTACTAAGAGAGCAACAACTCTATGCTAAGTTTATCAAGTGTGAATTTTTCCAGAAGCAAGTACATTACTTAGGCCATGTTATTTCTGAAGAAGGAGTGGCAGTAGACCCTGACAAGATCAGATCGATCTTGGAATGGACTACCCCAAGGGATGTATCTGATATCAGGTCCTTTATGGGCTTAGAAAGATACTCTAGAAGGTTCATGAAAGGATTTTTCAAGATTGGTTGTCCAATCACTGCCCTTCAAAAAAAGGGGGTTAAATTCACTTGGACACCAGAATGTGAAGAAATATTACAAGAATTGAAATACCTTCTAACCCATGCTGAAGATTGCAGACCCTGATGATTACTTCCTCATGTGTATAGATGCCTATAAGGAAGGACTCAGAGGAGTCCTTATGCAAGAAGGGCGTGTAATTTTCTACGAATCTAGAAAATTGAATGAGCATGAAATCAATTATGTGACCCATGATCTAGAGTTGGCTACCATAGTGCATGCTTTAAAATTTTGGAGGCATTACCTCTTGGGTAGGAGATTTGTACTTATGACAAACCATTGTGGGTTGAGGCACCTGTTTGATCAACCAAAACTCAATGCTAGACAAACTAGGTGGATGACTCTCCTTAGTGAGTTTGATTTCGAAATCAAACACATCAAAGGAAAGGAAAATAGAGTCGCCAATGCCCTTAACAGAATTGTGAAAATGATTCACCTGGCAGCGGTAAGCTTCCGTGAAACAGATGTCAGGGAGAGAGTCATGAATGCACAAGAAACAAATGAATTTTTCAAGACCGTGACGTCATACCTAAATAAAGATCCCACATGGCTAAAGTATGAAGGCTATCAGATGCTTGATGAAGGCTTGTTGACCTACAAAAAAATATTGTATATTCCAAGTTGTGATGACTTGAAGAGGTTCATAATGGATGAACTACACAAGAGACCATATACTGGTCATCGATGTTATCAAAAAATGATCACGGCCACTAGGAAACAATTCTATTGGCCTGGATTGAAAATTGACACAACTTACTATCTAGCGAAGTGTCTAGAATGCCAGCAAGTTAAGGCAGAGCACTGACACCCAGGAGGGTTGTTACAACCTCTACCAATTCCAAAATGGAAATGGGAAACCATCTTCATGAATTTCATCACCGGATTACCAAAATCGGCCAAGCATAATGATGCCATCATGGTAGTGGTGCACAAATTGAGCAAGTCTTCTCACTTCGTTCTTGTCAAGTCAACTTGCAAGGCAATAGATATTTCCAACATCTTCATGAAGGAGATATTCAGACTGCATGGAATGTCTAGGGAGATTATATTTGACAGAGACAAAAAAATTACTTCAAGCTTTTAGAAATCCTTAATGGCTGGTTTTGAGACTAAATTGTTGTTTAGCACAACCTATCACCCTCAAACGGATGGACAGAACGAAAGAGTGAACCAAATATTATAAGACATGTTAAGGATGCATGTAATGCATTAGCCTAAGAAGTGGGAAGACTACCTACCATTGGTAGAATTTTCTTACAACAACAGTTATCAAGAGTCATTGAAGATGAGCCCTTTTGAAGCCCTCTATGGTAAACAGTGCAAGATTCCAATCAACTGGAGTAATCCAGTGGATAGAATTGCAATCAAACCTGACATGTTGAAAGAAATGAAACAACAAATGATTCAGATAAAGAAAAATCTGAAAACTTCTCAGGATAGACAGAAGAGTTACGCTGGCAGAAAGAGAACTCCCAGAGAGTTCAAGACAAGATACCATGTATATCTCAAAGTTAGGCCCAGGAAGAGTTCCTTGAGAATGGGAGCTTGTGCCAAGCTGGCACCCCGATATTGTGGACCCTTTGAATAATTGGATAGAGTGGGACTTGTAGCCTATAGGCTAGCACTCCCTCCCACAGTGAAGGAACATAATGTTTTCCATGTTTTGTTATTTAAGAAATATGTACATGATTTTAATCATACAATTGACTGGTCTGTGATTCAGGTAGAACCAGAGGGATAATTCCTACCAGAACCTCAATGCATACTAGACGGGAAGGAAACCTAACTCAGGAAAAGAACCATTGCACATGTCAAGATGGAGTGGAAACACTTTGTGATCCAAAAATGATAGGTTTTACTAACAAATTACAAGTTAAGTTTATTGTACTTTATGCATCGAATCGATAAGAATGCGAAACACATAAACTTTACTATTTGTTGCAGAATATCAATTATGAATTTTACTTGATGCTCATTAATGATTAAAGAGTTCAGCCATTATAAACCATGCTGCAAATTAAGAGAAGATAACAACAAACAAGAAAGAGAAATAGAGATGAGAACTTGTTAACGGAGTCCACCAATCGTTGGCTACGTCTCCGGGCCCACTTCCAAGTGGAGGACCTATTTATTGCTCTTCAAATGCTCAATTTCTCTTTACATTGGCTCTTTGCTGTTACAAAAACATGCTTCATATATGCTATGCAATACCTCATTTCTCAGATACATACATGCCTCATCAAACTCCTCTCAAAAAGATGACAAAAATGCCTCTCGAAACATGAGAAATGGCCAAATTACACAAGATGCTCCTCAAAATACCTACATCAAAAAGTTACCCCTCAATCTCAAAAAGCCTGGTTTATATAGTTTTTTAGGCTCAACAAGAGAAGCCCAACTTCTCCCAAAGATCTGGCCTCTTTTTGGGATCAAATCCCCCTTCAAATGGCCAAAATATCCTCAAAAAACCAATTTTGGGTCAAAAATCTCCTATTACAGGCATAAATCAATTAAAAATTCAATAAACAAAGGTAAAAACCTACTTTTTAGCTTAAATATGGGCTAAATCCCCCAAATCATGCACGTGCCCCCTCTAAAATGGTCATATGCAACTACATATGGCCAAGCGCTAGCCCTTTGGGTTGCGCGCTGGCCCATAGCCCGAATCCAATGGTCATATGGTGGATTTACATAGGACCACGCCCCTCCTAATGTGCCTAGCCCCAGGTTCTAGCTCTGGAGTAAATGGTGGAGACTGATGCTAATTGTGCGCATGCTGGTGGTTGTAAGTCCAAGTCATATGCAAAGAGGGCGCCCCCAAATATCGACCCTTTGATTGGTGGAATGTGACAATAGCTGGTGGTTTCAAACAATAGCGCCCGTGCCCCTATTGTATTGTGGTCACATCACAAAAAAAATAGAACCATAGACTGGGGCTTAGCCCCGACCCCCCCTTTCCGCCACCATACAAAATATGCACTTTATATATTAAAATGCAGACTTGTTATATCAAGTCCCTCCCTAGGCACGTTGGTCGTTGGACCTTTCCCAAGGAATTGATACACCCATAGGTCATGGGATTGAATCCCATGAGCTCCATAATTTTGATCAACCACAAAACGTTGGGGTGCCATGTGGCAACCCACGATTGGGCCACGTGGCACCAAACAACTTGCCTAGAATGTGCCACTTGTCCACTTCTTATTGGATCTGTCATTTGTCCAGTCACCCCACTGCTGTGCTGCCATGTCACTATGATACATCAACATGGTGATGTCATGATGACGTCATCATTGACTTTTTGCCAGTTTGACCTTTGACTTTTTAGCTGTTTGAGAAAACGGTAAGAGTGCGATAATTCTCGCATACAATGCCCATTTGAGAAAGTAAATATATGACCAGAATCGACACGACGATCCGGTCGCAATGGAATTGGTTTCATTCAATTTCGAGAACTTTCATTTTTGAGCATTTTTTGGACCTGGGTGTTGGGTATGTGTTATATTCTTTGCATGTGTGTGTGTGGGCACGTCAGATATGACAACTGCGTTTGACGATCCCTCGTAGTAGTGCTCTGGTTGTGCTGTGTGCGTCGAGCGCTTTCCTAGGGGGGTCCCAGGGGGGGCAGGTATGCCCCCCCTGGTTACGCGTAACGCCCCAAAATTTTTTTTGGGGGCGATTTTTGCTATTTTTAGCAATTTACTAAAAATAATCTCAGTTTTAGGGATTATGGTTCTGGTATCTACGAAATACCTAAAAACATTATATATATTGTATAGTGAATGGTGAAATTCGATATAATGAATATAAGAAAGGTTTTCCCGGTTGAGGGTTTCTGGTATAAAATATTTGTGTACTCTGTGTATGAGCCATTGATTAAATTATGTTTTGATTAAGAATATATATGCATTGATTTACTTCACAGGTTTAAAACTTACATTGGGGATCCTCTTGGATCATTCCTCCCCACTTGGAAGATTTTGGACCACCAAAAGTTTGCTTTTACTCAGGTAAGGAGTGAGGGTACTGCCTCCCCACTTGTCCTGTATCATCCATCCTCTCTGCTGGGACAATGATCACTTGCCTAATCACAACAAACATAAAAACTGAGATAGCATTATTTATCAAAGTAATTATCTCATTTACTGCACAATCAGATCTACATTCTTTGTTGCATTTAGTAGCCATACACCAATGAAGAGCAACAAACTAAACAACAATACTGAATATGCGAATGAAAATGAAAAAACATGCTTCCCCTTTTGAACAGGAACAGTAAACAAAGCATGCAACTGAACCTCGTGCTGTACTTCTTATGACACTTCATGATTATTCAAATCATACTGAACCATCTCATGTTTAGCATCACAAACTTCTTATTTTGTTACAGACATAAGTGTTAAGATTTTTCTTGCATTTACCATTTTTTTTAACTGTTTTGTAGCTGCAAAATTTATGTTAGTTTTCATGCGATGAGAACGAACAATGTACTCTTTCCCATCTTTCTTGAAGCAATATTTGTTTTTCTCCCTGTAGAATATGGATTTTCTTTCATAAAGGTATGGGCTTCCCAGGACGATTCCACATATGTCTAGTGGCACTATATCAAGCTCTACTTCATCAACATAATTAGAAGTGATTGCAAACTTTATTTTACATTGCTTGGTTACTTGCAAATTATTATCACCACATATCCATCCCAGTGGATATGGTCTAGGATGTGGCTTAGTTTCCAAGTCCCAAGTTATTTACAACCTCTTCACTGATTAGATTGGCTTGTGATCTACTGTCTACAAGAGTATCAACTTTAACATTATTTGATATGATCCTCATGTGGAAAATTTCACCCCTTTTACACTCATCATTTACTATAGCTGAATTAGAAGAGCTAGTACTTGCAACATAATTTATACCTCAGATTCCCATAGTTACAATATTTGTCTCATCACCGGAGTCTGATCCAAGATCCACTTGAACTCTCGCAGCTGTGGTATTCTTTCTTCCTTGGTTGGCAGACTTCTTTGGCTTCAAATCAGGATGTAAGATCCAACAATGATCTTCATCATGGCCTACCTTCTTGCAATGCTTGCAAGTAGGCTTCTCCTTTCTTGTTGTGGCTGTCTTCTTCTCTTTCTCTTTTCTTTTCCTTGAATCCTTTCTTTGCCAAGTGTTTGTAG
This sequence comes from Picea engelmannii, assembly GCA_009831015.1. Taxonomy (NCBI): domain Eukaryota; kingdom Viridiplantae; phylum Streptophyta; class Pinopsida; order Pinales; family Pinaceae; genus Picea; species Picea engelmannii. The sequence goes on from ML806658.1 coordinate 83,046, forward strand.
AAACACTATCACCAACATTCCCTTTACTTGCTTCAATGTGAATGGATTGTACACATACTTCATCAAAGTTAGAAGGATTTAACATAAGAATAGTGTGCTTGAGATAAGAATGTAAACCACCAATATATTTTAGGAGTGTCTCTTGTGTATATAAAGGAATACCCAAATTTAATGCTTTCTTACGAAATGTTTGAGTATATTCTTGTACACTTTGATTCTTATCCTACCTTAAACTTTGCCAAATCATCATTTCCTGTTGCATGTATGCTAATGGATAAAATTGTTTCTTCAAAGCAGTGATAAAATCATTCCAGGAAGAGATTGTTTTACCATTTTTCTTGAGATCATCTTTAGTTTTACTTTCCCACCATATGAGAGATGTGCCTCCCAATTTGAGACTTGCAAGTTGGATCTTTGTTTCATCATCAACAATCCTTTGTATCCTGCAATAGACTTCTAATTGTCTAACCCAATTATCTATCTTTTCTGCATCTAATTCACCATCATAAGTGGGTAAATTAAACTTTACATCTAACTTTAATAAAGGCATATCAGAAGAATGATGAGTTTTTTTAGGTTGCTAATCCTTGGAGGGATGTACACTTGCTTCACTTGTAGATGACAAAGATGAAGGAGAAGAAGGTTTTGAAGGTCCACCACCTCCAACTCCTCCTTCTGCTCTTACTGAAGATTCACCTTCTTCAACCTTTGGATTTCTTCGTTGTCCTCTTTCATGGTAAAGTTCCTCTACCATGGCTTTCATCAATTGAAATGACTCAAATAAATCGTTCTTAGATGCAAAAGGACCTAGTTTTCTCGATGAAGACATCTTTTGTTTATGAAATCTCCTTTGAATCTCTGGATTAAGAGCCTCAAGTTGGCCTTCTCCTCACTTGAGTTTTTCTCTAGTGAGCATCCAATGCTTGCAATTCCTGTCAAACCTTGAAAACCAAATGCTCTGATACCATAAACTTGATCCAAAAATGATAGGCTTTACTGACAAATTACAAGTTAAGTTTATTGTACTTTATGCATCGGATCGATAAGAATGCAAAATACATAAATTTATTATTTGTTGCGGAATATCAATTATGACTTTTACTTGATGCTCATTAATGATTAAAGAGTTCAGCCATTATAAACCATGCTGCAAATTAAGAGAAGATAACAACAAAAAAGAAAGATAAATAGAGACGAGAACTTGTTAACGGAGTTCACCAATCGTTGGCTACATCTCTGGGCCCGCTTCCAAGTGGAGGACCTCTTTATTGCTCTTCAAATGCTCAAGTTCTCTTTACATTGGCTCTTTGCTTTTACAAAAACATGCTTCAGATCTACTGTGCAAGACCTCCTTGGTCAGATACATACATGCCTCATCAAACTCCTCTCAAAAACATGACAAAAATGCCTCTCAAACCATAAGAAATGACCAAATTACACAAGCTGCTCCTCAAAATCTCTGCATCAAAAAGTTACCCATCAAGCTCAAAAATCCTGGTTTATATAGTTTTTTAGGCTCAATAAGAGAAGCCCAACTTCTCCTGAAGATCTGGCCTCTTTTTGGGATCAAATCCCCCTTCAAATGGCCAAAATATCCTCAAAAAAACAATTCTGGGCCAACAATCTCCTATTACAGGCATAAATCAATTAAAAATTCAATAAACAAGGGTAAACACCCACTTTTTAGCATAAATATGGGCTAGAGCCCCCAAATTAGGTGTGCAACCCCTCTAAAATGGTCACATGCAACTACATATGGCCAAGCGCCAGCCCTTTGGGCTGTGCGTTGGCCCATAGCCCGAATCCAATGGTCATATGGTGGATTTACATAGGACCGTGCCCCTCCTAATGCTCCTAGCCCCAGGTTCTAGCTCCAGAGTAAATGGTGGAGTCTGGTGCTAATTGCGCGCACACTGGTGGTTGTAAGTCCAAGTCATATGCAAAGAGGGCGCCCCCAAATCTCGACCCTTTGATTGGTGGAATGTGGCACCCTTTCGCGCTGGTGGTTTCAAACAATAGCACCCATGCCCCCGTTGTATCGTGGTCACATCGCAAAAAAATAGAACCATGGGCTGGGGCTTAGCCCCAGCCGCCCCTTTCCGCCACCATACAAAATATGCACTTTATATATTAAAACACAGACTTGTTATATCAAGTCCCTCCCTAGGCACGTTGGTCGTTGGACCTTTCCCAAGGCATTGCTACACCCATAGGTCATGGGATCGAATCCCATGAGCTCCATAACTTTGATCAACCACAAAACGTTGGGGTGCCACGTGGCAGCCCACGACTGGGCCACGTGGCAGCCCACGACTGGGCCACGTGGCACCAAACAACTTGCCTAGAATGTGCCACTTGTCCACTTTTGATTGGATCTATCATCTGTCCAATCACCCCACTACTATGTTGTGACGTCACTATTCTACATCAACATGGTGATGTCATGCTGACGTCAGCATTGACTTTTTGCCAGTTTGACCTTTGACTTTTTCGTTGTTTGAGAAAACAGTTAGAGTGCGATAAATATCGCATACAACGTCCATTTGAGAAAGTAAATATATGGTCAGAATCAACGCGATGAGCCGGTCACAATGGAGTTGATTTCATTCAATTATGAGAACTTTCATTTTTGAGCATTTTTTGGACCTGGGGATCCTCCTGGATTACTTTGGCCCAGATGAGGCTACATGGGAAATGGAGGATGCCATGAAACATGCATAACCATTTTTAGTTACTTCTATATATACATAGCACATTGACAGATAGAACATCGAGGATGATGTTCCTTTAAGGGGGAGGGGATTGTAACACCCCTGTTTCCCCCAGTTTGTAAATATAACTATATTGGCCAAGAGACTATGACAAACTCGATATGTGTGAATGTTTGATTTGATGAAACTTTGTATAAAAGGTCAATGAATGTAATTTCTTTTATTAAGAGAAAATGGATAAGTGTTGCATAACCGCTGAAAGGGGGGTTTGCCAAGATAGACCATGTATGTTATGAAAGAGATGGCGAGGGGAACCATGAATGGTTGAGAGAACCCCACGAAACTGGTACCTTGCTGGATTTAATTGCTCAGGACCAGAACATTCCTCTAACCTAGGAATGAATTATTGTCAGGCTGGTAGGTGGGAAGACCTCCTCAAGAGTTAATGAGAGGATCGGGAAGCATGCCCATCTGAAAGGATTTTAGACTTGACCACAGACTGGGAATTCGGGCCACACACAATATTACTGAGGAAGGCAAGAAAGGAAGGCGTGGTGGGCAGAGGAGGAGCTGCAAAAATAAGCAGAGAAAAGAGACTAAGCTCTCAAGTTCGAGGAAGAACTAGGAAACAAACATGTTCTGGTAGCAGGATATGGCTAGCAAGGTTATGATACAAGCTGATAAACAAGGGTGCTGAGTGACTGAGGAAGTACTCTAGCATGCCTCCTTTCTTGGTATAGAGAGAACCCATTGCCAAGATCCTATGGGAGGAGGAGAGTAACCTCCGTCCCTGATTGTTGCTGAGACGAAAGAAAGAATTCTCTCTTAGAGCATCGTGGTCTAGCTCTGGGGTGGCCAGTGGTAAATCCGTTAGGAGTGATTGAGCCTATGGTTGGGTGGAAATAGGCACCCCTTTCAACAGTCACATCATATTATCTGGTTCTGATAAGTGTTTTCATACTCTATGCATTGAAATGGAATAATGGATGAATGCATGTATTTATATATCTAATAATGGTTCATGTATTGAACGATCAAGTTATGTGTATGATTTTATCTTCCTGTGAACTTATGATTTTGATTAATTGCCTATATGTACAGCTTATCCCTCGAGGTGTCATGGGACGTAAACCTATAGGATGAACGAGATAGAAAGTATTGCGTCCATATGGCCTTGTCCATCAGAAGAGGATATCTTCTTCAGACTCCTTGCTGTGCGACCGAGATATCATGCACAATTCCTTAACAAGTTCACGATGAGGAAATTTGTGCTTAACTCACAAGAGTTAGAAGGACCCATGTGACCAAGATGTAGGAACCCTATGCTAAGCATAAGGGAGCCAAGTCCTTCTGGCTTCAGAGCTCTAGAAGTCTGGGACTTCAGACTATTGTCGGCCCTAATAATCACAAATCGGCCGAAGGCGATTGAGAGTTATGATTACCTATAAGGTTGACCGACATTGGGCGGTTTCCATAGTGGTTAGATGAACCTATCTTACTGACTAAACTGATATCCAAATCCCCATCATGAAGTACCACGAGTCATCGATCGAGAATGTTTGGGGGTTCCCTCAACTATTGGATCTACACCAAGGCAACTTCGGAGGAAGTACCACTTCGAGAGAATGGAGATGCCATAGCATCGAACTCCCCGAACACTGAAGTTACGAAGTAAAGGAGAGCCATAGATTTGGGGGAGATCGTCAGGAGCCCTGCCTACTGTTCGATCATTTAGGCGGAGGGACACGCACATGGTACTTCGACAAAGTCCTGCTTCGGGAGAATGGAGTGGCAGTAAAGCCAAAAACCCCTGAAGGCCGGAGCCGCGAAGTGACAAGGACCGTAGATCTAGGGATCCTTCAGGTTCTTTCCTAGCCGTCAGATTTACGATGTAGTCAGACTGACGTTGATCACTTCGGGAGGATAGGGGTGTCGTAACATCAAATCCCCCGAAGGCCGGAGTTGCGAAGTAATGTGGACTGTGGATCTAAGGATCCTTCAAGATCCCTCTCAGTCGTCGATATACAGGGGAAGCGTGGCTCTAGATCCTTTAGTCCAGAGACCAGGCACTCCAGGGAATTTGAGGTGTGGTGTGTCGATAAGCTCCGAAGCCCGAAGTAACGAGAGTTGTCGATCTGAGGACGCTTTGAGACTTTTCCTAACTGTTAGATCTAGGCTGTGGTAAACCCGACGCTAACCAATTCCGGGAGATAAGAGGAGTTTGCATCGAAAAACTCCTGAAGGCTGGAATCACGAAGTAATGTGAGCCATGGATCTATGGATATACATGGCCAGATATCGATCGTGAGATTTGAGGGATGTTAGAAGGTTGTTAGTCTGGTGTGACATGGAAATCTGACATCACTAGGGTGACATGGACCCATGATCGATGTGCCACGTGTCATCTCGATTTTTTCTTTTCATAGACCCTATATGCCTATTGGAACGTGACACATGTCACCCTTGGCCCTTCTACGTGTCATCCCCTGGTACGTGCCTGCCTAGCCAAAGTGATTGGTGAAGTGATCGGAACTCCGAGAGTCCGGGACTTTAGGATTCCAAAGGATTTGGGGTGTAGTGTTATAGAGAGATCCAAGATCGAAGGTTGGAACCACATGGCAAGCTTACAGGACTTCGAGAGTTCAGGACTCCAGAAGGTCCCGTGCATAGACAGTAAGGAGGCGTTCAACGCCGAAGCACCGAAGTTTCGAATTTCCTGGTGGCCTGCGTGTTAGATGAATATTGAGTACATTCGTGGGATCAGACAGTGGATGGACTTTCACCGTGGATTAAGGAAATTAGAGACAATACGTGTGAGGTGGATTCACGTGGACGCCACGTGGCCCTCAACCAATGAACGCTCGAAGAATTTTGGGAAGCCATAACTTGCAACCCAAAGCTCGGATCTGATCCTGGTAGCAGTCATTAGAATTCTACGGGTAAGTAGAACAGGATGAAGACCTCAGATAGAGGATTTGAGATGTTAAGGAGAGTGAAATTTTGATGCCCCATTCCTAGGAAATATACTCAGGGGTCAGGTGTGTTATAGGACAATACAAAAATCTTTACCATAGACAACTACCGATGAAGATGAGTAAGAAAGGAAGGAGGATGACGTCAAGGCAAGGAAGATAATCATCTACTTAGTAAGAGATCATCTCCTGCCTTGTATTTCCAACCTCAAGACAACTTATGGAATGTATGAAGCATTGAAGAATATGTTTGAGAGTGATAACACCCTCAGAGCTCTTACATTGAAGGGGCAACTTCAAAATATCAAGATGACAAAAGGTGACACCGTTGCTGGCTTCTTTATGAAGATGTCAGAGATCAGAGATCAGCTAGGTGCCATAGGAGAAATCATATCTGATAGAGAACTTGTTTTGACCACTCTCAATAATCTTCCAAAACATTGGGAACCATTTCTTCAAAGTATCTGTGGAAGAGAAAAACTACCTACTTTTGATTGTATGTGGACAAGAAGAAATCAGACTTAGAGCTAGAGGAGTGGAAGACTCCCCTCATGATGACAATCATGATCTTTCACTTCATACAAATAAAGGAGGAAGATTTAAGAGAAACTTCAGGCAAACATTCAAAGATGAGAAGACTTCATCAGCTTAAGGTTATGATCAGAGAAAAGACATGTCAAAGATCCAGTGCTTCAGATGTGACAAGTATGGACACTTTGCGAGAAATTGTCCTACCAGAAAGAAAGGAATACAATATGCTTCCATCGCTGACATTGATCCAAACCCACTTCAGATTGAGGAAGACATGAGAGATGATGATTACTTCCTCTAAACCTTTCTCAAGAAGACCAAATACAATATTGAGCATGACTGTAGACTAGGGCAAGTTGTTGTACTACATTCCTTATTTTATTTCAAACATTACTTTGTAATTGCTTGCATTTTCATAATGAAGGGTATTATCCCGAATGTGGGAGCCCTCATGACTTGGACCATTATCCCTGGTACGAGAGTCCACATTTTCTTGATTGATTATTATTCTAGTTCAGGAGGCCATTTTGGTCATTATCCCTATGGGAGGCCATCTTGGTTATTATCCTAGTACCGAGGTCAACAAAGTACTATAGAATCAGTAGAGAACCTGAGAATACATGAGATATCTCCATGTTAGCAACACAAAAAAAGGAGGATGTCTATCCTTCAGACTTTAGAGGGAGTCACTTGACTTAGAGGGAGTCAAACAGTTTTTGAATAAGGAAGAGACAATACCTTCTCCCCTTCAACAATTCAGAGGGAGACATCAATTGATTCAGCCGATCCAATTGCTCAAGTTGATATTTCTAGAGACATTGCAACATGCTATAAAAGGCTCGCCTGGGCTCAACAAACTCTGCAAGAGGCAGAGGGACATACAACTCCTCGAGGCACATTTTGTGAGAGAAAGAAACCAAAGTGATTTTTGAGCTATGTTTTCAGCCATGAGCCACATCATTGATTCCGAGCCTTATTGTCATGGAGAAGCGATCAGTGAGCAAGTATGGCAAGATGCCATGACATAAGAATATCAGTCCATCTTGAAGAATGATGTATGGGATATTGTTCCAAGACCAGAAGGGAAGTCTGTAGTGAATTCCAAGTGGATCTATAAGATCAAGAATGCAGCTGATGGAAGTGTCGAGAAATACAAAGTGAGATTTGTAGCCAAAGGATTCTCACAAGAAGAAGGAGTTGACTATGATGAGACATTTGCTCTAGTAGCCTGATACACTTCCATCCGTACTATCATTGCACTAGATGCATCCATGGGTTGTAAACTACATCAGATGGATGTAAAGACAACCTTTCTCAATGGTGATATTGAGGAAAAAGTTTATATCGAGCAGCTAGAAGGATTCATGATACACGACAAGAAATCTCATTTGTGCAGGTTGAAGAAAGCCCTGTATGGACTAAAGCAAGTACCTCATGCTTGGCATGAGAAAATTGATGGATTCTTGATGAGTTTGGGCTTCAACAAGAGTGTTGTTGATCCAAACCTATATTATCATATTGTTGGTAACGAGTGCCTAATATTGGTCCTGTATGTGGATGAATTATTCCTCACCGGTTCAGAAAGAATTATTGTTGAATGCAAGCAAGCATTGACTTCTGAATTCGAGATGAAGGATCTGGGTACGATGCACTACTTCTTGGGACTAGAAGTATGGCAGAGGACTGATTAGATTTTCTTGAGTCAAGGAAAACATACAATGGATATATTGAAGAAGTTCGGTATCATAGAGTGAAAATCCATGCCTACACTGATGGTGATGGATTTGAAGAAAATGAATGATGCTTCTACTGATTCAGGCGAGAATGATCCACATTTGTATTGACAACTGATTGGATCATTGATGTATCTGGTTAACACCGAACCTGATATATGCTATGCAACGAATGTACTTAGTCAATTCATGAGTCAACCGAGACAGACTCACTGAATAACAACGAAGCATGTATTGAGATATCTATGAGGCACAGTTGGATATGGTCTGAGATATGCCTCCAGTGTAGAATTGAGTTTGTAGGGATATGCCGATACATATTGGGTAGGGAGCTCAGTGGACCGGAAGAGAAAATCTGGTTGTTGTTTTACCTTGGGGTCTGCCATGGTTTCCTGGTGCAGCAAGAAATAGAGCTTTGTGGCCTTGAGTATCGCAGAAGAAAAGTATATAGCATTGAGTGTGGTAGTCCGCGAAGCAGTGTGGCTTCACAAGCTCCTGAAAGATTTATTTGATCATGAGATGGATCCTACCATTATTCGTTGTGACAACCAGAGCTATGTGAATCTCTCTGAGAAACCTGTGTTTCACGATAGATCGAAGCACATTGAGATAAAATATCATTATATCAGAGACATGGTGCAGAGGAAAGTAGTACATGTGCAGTACCTTCCTACACATGAGCAGATTGCAGATATCTTCACCAAACCGCTTGCCAAGATGAAGTTCGAGTACTTTTGTGAGAGACTTGGCCTAGTGGAGAATGCCTCCTTAGCTGAGAGGGAGTGTTGATGATTAAAACTTCGTGAGACATCCTCCATGACACAGACTGAGTGAGTCGGCCGATGAGAGAGCCCATGAGTTGGGCATGCCCATGAGATGGGTGTGTCGTTCCTCCCTGAGACTGAGATGGAACACTATGTGCCCCTGTGTGGGGTAAGGATGCCGATGAGATGGGTGTGTCGATGTGTGTGCCCCTGTGTGGGGTGAGAATTCCCATGATATGGGTGTGTCGTTTGAGATGAAACGATGTGTACCCCTGTGAGGGGTGAAGGTTCCCATGTGATGGGTGTATTGTTCTCCTCTATGTAGAGAGTTGAGACGATGTGGTACTCCAGATGATTCTCCTGTGAGACTTAGTGAGATAGATATTTGTTGAGTAGGATGTCTGTGTGGCTGAGCACAGGTGGATTGTAACACACCCACTAACCAAATCAACTTTTTCCGGTGCTCTGTCGGATTCGATCTCCTAAATAACCAAGGAGACCCAGCATAAGCTAGCTCTATCTCTCCCCTACTCCATTCCCTGTGATCGTGGGACATGTTCACGGCTCAATTCGATCGTAGCGTCTCTAGTATTTCGCGCTTCGGTGCTACAGTAATATCTGCGCGCCCGATCAATGGGGATGAGTTCTTACCAGGTTAGAAAAAGGGTCAGTAGGAACAATCCTCTACAGGGGTAACGAACCACCAGTGAGAACAAGCCACATCGCGCGTTTAGGTATAATATAGGTGGCAAAAAGGGGAATGTCACACGAGGGTTTCC
>ML806658.1:92860-110344 GCA_009831015.1 Picea engelmannii
GACCGTCCAGATCTACTCGCTACTTATCCTAAAGCAATCCACATCCTAGCCTAAATTACCGTCTTATTTCCGCATCTAACGGTCATGACATACTCGGAGATCCTCCGAAAGAATCTCTCCCGTCCATCGGGGTTTCAAATATCACAACATATAAACATTTGGTCCTCGGAATTCCCGATATGACGTTAGCTTCCGCTAGTCCCCTGGACTAGACCTTTTGGTTCATACGACCTCCCTCTATATGACCGCAGTCCTATCCTTTCATCGAGGTTTTTCCCAAGGGCGCTGATAATTGCCACGCGTCCTTCTTACTTGGGCGGTCTCGATTAACTCTCAGGGTTTCGGGGCTTTCGATGTCCTGGTTCCTTCGACCTCAGAAATGCCGATTTCCCAATTTTCTGACTCTCGTCAGATCTTCGACACCTGTCCCTCCGAACGGACGGTTCGGATTATGTCAGGGTTTTTACCTGGGACTTCCCCGGCCTCTTGTCCCTGGAAATGCCGATTTTTCGATGTGCCAAACGCCGATGGCGCTTGATCTCCGCCACGTGTCCTCTGCCAACGGACGGTCCTGATCTTGTCGGGATATCGCGGATCACGATTCCAACAGGTAAGAGTCTCATGCCTTCGAAAACTTTGATTCTCCGATCCTTGACTCCTCGGGATCTTTCGACACGTGTCCCTGCTGAGATCAACGGCCAGGATCCTTTCTCGGGACTTCGTGACCTACAAGGTCTCGATTCTCTTGATCTTCAAACCCCGATGACTCTGATATCCCGATGACTCTTCCGGGACTCCTCGTCTGCATACTAGGACTTAAACCCTGCGCAACTTTCTCGAGATCTAACGGCTGACGGGATTTCACAATCTTCCTCTACGAATCCTGACCGTCGCTTCCTCCTCCTACCCACGAGGACTTACCCTCCGCGTAACTTCCGCAGATCCGACGATTGTCGGGGTCTCTACTCAGATCTAACGGTTTTGATGCCACTTTGTGCACTCTTCCACAACTTTATGGACGGTGAAATCAACGGTCCGGATGTTCTCAGGGAACATGGGGATCTACGGTCCCTAGACTCTTCCCTACCCATGAAGGCATAGGAAAATCAGGTGGTAAGGCCTTTAACATCCTACCTTCTCCTGCTAATCTAACGGTCGTGGGGAAACTGTGGATTCCCCGATGAATCCTCATTCGTCGATTCGATATTCCTCCCTTAAGCTGCCATCTCGGGTTTTTAAGAGGTCCGTTCATCCTCGTACAAGGTTATTAAGACTTGCACCTTCAAGTTCCTATTCCAGGTCCTGGGTAAACCTTTCCAAGGAGGAAATCTCTCCAAGAGATCTATTTCGGGGCTTTCCGGGAGATGGGTGAAGGGAAATAACTTCCTGAGAATGGGTTGGAGGCCTAACTTAATTCAACCTATAAATAGATTCATTTATCACCTTAAATCATGCATGGCTTCCTCTGTTATAAGTATATGTCTATAAATTCTTATCAAAACACTGCACAGACATTCTTACACTGAAATCGTTCATAATTTAACAGGTCTATGAGTATATACATTTATGTATCATTCTATGAATTTCAAGAGGCAATATCTAAACAAAACACTTATCAGAAGTAACTTCAGAAATGGGTGCAACTGCTGAGAGGGGTGCTCGTTTCCACCCAACCGTAGGCTCAGCGACTCCCAAAGGATTTACCACTAGCCACCCCCGAGCTGAGACCACGATGTTCTGAGACTGCGTCTCTCTGTCTGCCAGTGACCAGGAGCGAAGGTTGCAATCCTTCCTCTCTGCTATCACCCACTCTGCGTAATGCCAGAGTTCCCCTCGCGTCTGCCCTCTCAATCGCCTCTGCCATACGCCTTATCCTCTCGCGAGGTTGTGTGTGGCGCGATTTCCCTCGCACTGATCAGGCCTGACGGCTCTATGGATGGGCGGTTCACCATCCCATCCCTCATCAAGCCATCTGCCTACCAGTCTGCGAGCCATTAATTTTCAGGGCTAGCGAGCCGCTTTTGGTTCTCCGGGCCAGTGGAGTCCAAATACGGTATTAAATTCTCGGTGGAAGTTAACGCTACCTTTTCAGGTGCCTTCCACCGCCATCGTGGTCTCTTTTTCTGCACATCCCCTCATCAGCAGTCTTGCAATAAATTCATAATGTTATTCACATTCATTAACCTCTTCCTCAAGGTCCATTTACATCACATGTTCATATTTATGAGTTTTCCATAGTTCTTGGCCAGTCCAGTTATATTTACAAGTTGGGGGAAACATGGTGTTACATGGATGTGCCCCTAGTGGCTGAGCACTAGTGGGTGTGTGAGATCCCTTTCTATATTGTCTAAGAGTAATATTTACCTGTAACCCTAATTGTGATGTAAAGGGTACAGGTCTTCCCCACCATAAAGTGAAAGATAATTAATGTAAAAGATAATTAATATTGTAATTATTAATTATATTCTGATTTATTGAGGTCGACCTTGTTGTACCAATAGACACCACTTTTGATGTGTCCAGTCTAGTATAAATAAAGGTTATTTCCCCATTGAGGAAACAAAAAACTCACATGTAATTTCAGAATTTCAACAAGTACATCTTCTAGGGCTGAAGTGCACACCTCTCTTAGGCGCTAGCTTCTTGGTTTTGGAGATCACCCTTTTGTGTGCTAAGTCTATGGTGTGGGAGGTCTCTCTCTTGAGAATATAGCAAAAGATTGCTGGGTTTTCTTCCCTTGTTGAGAAGGGTTTCCCAAGATATTTCTTGTGTTCTTGTGCATGGTATTTCTTCTTGTGATCTTGGTTATTGTAGGAATTGTGAATGGTGTAGATGCATTTGTTTATGGTTCAAGTAAATGCTAAAATTGAAATAAACCTCATGCTTGAAATACTTGGAAAAAAATATTTATACAAGTTCTTAAATAAATATTTTTTTCCAAGTATTCCAAGGAGCTTTTGATTGTAACCCCTCAAAAGTTGAGCCAATGTCTCATTTAATACTTATGTTTTCTCATCTATTTGTGGATGAAAAGATGTGATCTATTCGACTTAGTGTCCATCTTCTCCTAAAGTGTAGTCCAAAAGACATTACAAAATATAGTATCGCTTTATGAGATGATGCTCCTTGATCACAGTGTGGACCCAGACCTTTTCAAAGAACATGTTTGCTACCTCTTGTCCCTTGATGGTATTTTTACAAGACACGATAATGCACATTTTGCTAAACCTATCAACTACCACAAACAAATAATCATGGTCCTTCCTATTTCTTGGAAAACCACCGATGAAATCCATGGAGATACTCTCCCATGGTCTTGTAAGTACACGTAAGGGATGGTATACACCTTGTTATTTGTTAATGGGTTTCATGTTGGTAAAACAAAGTATGCATCCCGTAATAAATGGAGCTATATCTTCTTGCATCCTAAGCCAATACACACGCCTTTGTAAGTTGGCCACTGTTTTCCCAACACCAAAATGCCCCATACTTTGGAGGTGTGAGTCTCTTTGATAAACTACGATATTTCACCTTTAGGAACACAAATCTTATCTAATATAATATACCTAAAGTATATTACATTTATTATCATGTAATAATAGTTATAAGACAATTATCATGTAATATAATCATTATAATGTAATAATGATAAGTCTATGTATTTATATGCACATAATTGTATATCATGCGATGATCGGTAAATAATAAATAATAATTATTTATCCCTTGTAGAATATATGGATTCGTCCTTGTTATTATGGATGCTAAGGTGAAGTGATCAATATGTTTGTTTCAAGTGGCATCAACGCAGTGTTTATGCTACTTTGTGGTCAAGTACATTTTTTTCGATTGTTTCGTTGAGTTGTGATCAAATGTATTTTTCCAGTGACATTTAAAAAATAAAAAGAAAGAAAGAGAAAGAAGAAGAAAAATAGAAAAAAAAAGTTTTGCAATAATTCCTAGGCTTGTGGCCTAGATAGAAAGAAAAAGAAAAAGAAAAAGAAAAAGAATAGTTATCCAAGTATTTATAAAGTGCACATGAAGAAGTATAAGTTAAACAAGATTCAATAGTTGGAAATAAGTAAAGTTAAATGCCATGTGCATGGTAAGGAAACATATTTAAAAAGGAAAGTTTCAAAGTATCTTTATAAGTGCACGTAAAGAAGTATAAGGTCAAACAAAGATTTTAACGTTGGCATAAGTAAAATTAATTGTCACCATGGTAAGAAAAGGTAACTAAAAGGGGAAGTTTCCAAGTGTTCTAAAGTTCATGTGAAGAAGTATCGAATCAATAATATATATATAATTTGACAACACAAATTGTGAAGAAATAAATATTGAATCTTTATGATCCTGATTATTTTCGGCACGAAATGAGAGTGAAGATATAATAAAGAAATGCACAGAGATATCACAGATATTCAATAATATAACAGAAATGTATCATAGATGCAACCATAAACACATATATACAGTAATACACAATTTCTATTAATGAAAGAAATGTACAGAGACTGTAAAAATACAGAGTGAAAGACTCGCTAGAATGGTGGCAGCTTATCTCTGAGAAGAGATGTGACGACTACTTTCATTTGCAATGAGATGATTAAAATGAGGCTATGAAGGTATTTTTACAATAACAAGAATTCTCAAAACCCTAGACATCCAAAAACCTAACCCTAGGAGATGAAACGTCAAAAGTCATGTGGGCCCCATTTGGGTAAGTTAGTACATCAACTTCCCAGGGTCGTAACTTTTGCATACAATCTCCGTTTTAGGTGTATGATAGCCCGTTGGAAAGGTATCATCGAGGAGATTCATTTTGGGGGCACAATCATGCCTTCAAATATCATTGAGAATCTTGATCCTGAAAAACCTTCATTTAGGCCCTCAAAATGGTCCTGGAAGTTAAAACTGCTAAAAAATGTAAATTGTCAAAATTGCCAGAAAACTGTTTTGAGCCAGTTGGAAAAAGTGGGTAGCCACCGATATCCACCTGGATCAATCCTTCCTCCTTAGGAAGAAATGGTCTCCATTGCTTTGAGTGCCCGAGGGAGAGGAAAAAGCGTTTGCTGAATCTGAATCTTGGTGAGTTGCTTGCCTTGCTGGAGACATCGCGCTGCTCGGTTTGTGGAAGGCTATCACGAGCATGTGGTTGGAAGGGTTGGACCTTTTTAATGAGTCTGGATACATGATATTATTTTGTGCAGAAGGAATATTTACACTTTTCTACAATCTTGTCGACCGACTTCTGTTGGATAGAAGGTGCTTGGGCCGAGGCTGTAGTGGTTGCAGTATCATTTTGTTCACCTTTTGAACAGATTGTGAAGAAGCTAAATTTTGTAGTATGAGATACTAACTTGCAACACTTTTTAGGTGGGACAATAGTCGGAACTACCTATGATATTCTGTAGAGATGATCCCCCAGAGAAATAATGACACTGCGGGGTCGAGACTCATAAACAACATGGCGCTTCCACATATATGGTTGGCCCAAGAGAACATCACAAACATCCATTGGGGAAACATCACATAATACCTCATCCTTAAAGGGGTGGATGCCATATGAAAATAGACACTACTGGCTGACACGAAGATCTCGTCCTTGACGAAGCCACCCGATGTTGTATGGCTACGGGTGTGGTGTTGTCGACAATGCCAGCTGTTTGACGACCTCTACTTAGATGAGGGTCTTCTGGCTTCCGCTATCAACAATAAAATGCAGCGGGGTCCCTTTCACCCACATATGTGATTGAAAAAGGCGCTCCCCTTCTTCAAGATCTGTTGGTTCTTCTGGTTGAATTTCTCTAGTCACGACAATAGCAATGGCGTCTATGTCGATGATCTGTCTTTTACCGGTATTTTCAGAATCGGATTTTGAATCAGGGTTCGACTCCTTGTCTTTGATCTTGGCCACCAATGATTGTTTTGAGTGACATTCATCGGTGTTGTGCCAGGGGATTTTGTGGAAATCGCACCATTTTCCGGTGTCCTTCTTTGTCTTCCCGTGACCCTTCTTTTCCTATGGCTTGGACTGGTTTTCAGGAGACTGTTTGTTAGGGACATGTTTGTCATACTTTGGTTGTTGCAGATTTGCAAACCCAAACTCCCGTTTTTTCTGGTGCTTAAATTTCTACTCAATTTTAACAACATATCGATAAGCAACATCGGGTGATGAGATGTCCAGAAAATCCATTTCAGTTTGGATGTATCTGTGTAGAGCCCACAGTATTTCAGAACCAAATTTCGTTCGGAGTCTTTGATACCCATCTTGGTGCGCAAGGTATGGAAGTTATTGGTGAACTCTGGAACTGCTTGGCCCCTTTCTTGCCACAGTGTGGTCCATCTCATGTATTGGTCCTCATAGTTGCCAAAAGGGTAATATTGTTCCTTTACCTCATCCACAAAAAAATCCCAAGTGGGCTCGACCCCATATATTCCAGACTCCTCTTTGAACTCTGCTCCCATTAAGTTTCCCACCAATTTTTGACATGGGGGAGAGCTTTAGGAGTGCGAAGGTGATCTTTTCTCTGTCGAAAAAATTGTGAACATAGAAATAACCTTCTAGTAGATTTAACCATTTGTCTAGGGCTTCTGCATCTATCTGTCCTTCAAATACAAGAATATCAAAATTAACTTGTACCTTGAAAGACGAGGTGCCTCCAAAGTGGTTGTTTGATGAATATGCGCCTGTTTCTATTGGCAGGCATTGAAGGATGTGGGAGAAATTCTCCATCATTTCGTCCCTCTGTCGCGTGAGATTTTGCTCAAGCAACATATTGATAGGATTGTCTGCTTCGTCGTTTTTATTTTCTTCGGCCATGGAGGGTTTCTTGGGCGTGCAAGAGGGATTGTCTTCAAGAGAGACAAGCTCGAGACCCAACTTGATATACTTGGACCTCGTCGGGGACATGCACTGAAAAATGATTAAGAGCATCTTGCTCTGATACCACTGATCCAGGTTATTTCCGACACGAAATGAGAGCGAAGATATAATAAATAAATGTACAGAGATATTGCAGATATTCAATAATATAACATAAATGTATTAGAGATGCAACCATAAACACAGATATACATTAATACACGATTTCTATTAATAAAATAAATGTACAGAGACTGTAAAAATACAGAGTGAAAGACTCACTAGAATGGTGACAACTTATCTCTGAGAAGAGATGTGGTTGCTACTCGCATTCACAAGAAGATGATTACAATGAGGCTCTGAAGGCCTTTTTATAATAAACAAGAATGCAAAAAATCCTAGACATTAAAAAACCTAACCCTAGGAGATGAAGCACCAAAAGTCATGTAGGCCCTATTTGGGTAAGTTAGTACATCAACTTCCCAGGGTCGTAACTTTTGCATACGATATCCGTTTTAGGCGTATGATAGCCTGTTGAAAAGGTATCGTTGAGGAGATTCAGTTTTGGGGATTAATCATTTCTTCTGCTATCATAGAGAATCTTGATCCCTAAAAACCTTCATTTAGGCCCTTAAAATGGTCCCAGAAGTTAAAACTGCTAAAAATAGTAAATTGCTAAAATTGCCAGAAAATTGTTTTGAGCCAGTTGGAAAAGGTGGGTGGCCAGCGATATCCAACTGGATCAATCCTACCTCCTTAGGAAGAAATGGTATCCATTGTGTTGAGTGCCCGGGGGAGAGGAAAAAACGTTTGTTGAATCTGAATCTTGGTGTGCTGCTTGTCTTGCTAGAGACGTCGTGCTGTTCTGTTTGTGGAAGGCTATCACAAACATGTGGCTGGAAGGGTTGGACCTTTTTAAACAGTTTGGATACATTGTATTCTTTCTTGCAGAAGGAATCTTTACACTTTGCTACAATCTTGTCGACTTGCTTCTGTTGGATAAAAGGTGCTTGGGCCGAGGCTGTAGTGGTTGCAATATCCTTTTGTTCACCTTTTGAACAAATTGTGAAGAAGCTGAATTCTGTAGTATGAGATACTAACTTGCGACACTTTTTAGGTGGGACAATAGTCGGAACTACCTCTGGTATTATGTAGAGATGACCCCCCAGAGAAACAATGACATTGTGGGGTCGAGACTCATAAACAACATGGTGCTTCCACATATATGGTTGGCCAAGAGAACATCACAGACATCCAGTGGGGAAGCATCACATAATACCTCATCCTTGAAGGGATGGATGTCGTATGACAATCGACACTGCTGGCTGACACGAAGATATCGTCCTTGGCGAAGCCACCCAATGTTGTATGGATGCGGGTGTGGTGTTGTCAACAATCCCAATTGTTTGATGACCTCTGAAGCAGATGAGGTTCTTCTGGCTTCCGCTATCAATAATAAAATGTAGCGGGGTCCCCTTCACCCACATCTGTGAATGAAAAAGGTGCTCCCCCTCTTCAGGATCTGTTGGTTCTTCTTGTTGAATTTCTCCAATCGCGACAATAGCAGTGGCGTCTACATCGAGGATTTGTCTTTTACCAATATTTTTAGAATCAGATTCTGAATCAGGGTTCGACTCCTTGTCTTTGATCTCGACCACCGATGATTGTTTTGAGCGACATTCATCGGAGTTGTTCCAGGGGATTTTTTGGAAATTGCACCATTTTTCGGTGTCTTTCTTTGCCTTCCCATGACCCTTCTTTTCCTATGGCTTGGACTGGTTTTCGGGAGATTGTTTGTTAGGCCCGTCTTTGTCATACTTTGGTTGTTGTGGATTTGCAGACCCGAACTCTCATTTGTTCTGGTGCTTAAATTTCTTCTCGATTTTAACAACATATCGATAAGAAACACCAAGTGATGATATGTCCAGGAAATCCATTTCAGTTTGGATGTATCTGTGTAGAGCCCCACAGTATTTCAGAACCAAATGTCGTTCGAAGTCTTTGATACCCAACTTGGTGTGCAAGGTATGGAAGGTATTGGTGAACTCTGGAACTGCTTGGCCTCTTTCTTGCCGCAATTTGGTCCATCTCATGTACTGGTCCTCATAGTTGCCAATAGGGTAATACTGTTCCTTTACCGCATCCACAAAAAAATCCCAAGTGGGCTCGACCCCATATATTCCAGATTCCTCTGTGGAACTCTGCTCCCAGTAAGTTTCCCACCAATG
Source organism: Picea engelmannii (assembly GCA_009831015.1). Lineage (NCBI taxonomy): Eukaryota > Viridiplantae > Streptophyta > Pinopsida > Pinales > Pinaceae > Picea > Picea engelmannii. The sequence continues at coordinate 101,954 of ML806658.1, forward strand.
TTTGACATGGGGGAGAGCTTTAAGGAGTGCGGAGGTAATCTTTTCTCTGTCGGAAAAATTGTGAACAAAGAAATAACCTTCCAGCAGATTTGACCATTTGTCTAGGGCTTCTACATTTATATGTCCTTCAAATATAGGAATGTCAAAATTAACTTGTACCTTGAAAAGAAAGGTGCCTCCAAAGTGGATGTTTGATGAAGATGGGCCTGTTTCTATCGGTAGGTGTTGAAGGATGTTGGAAAAATTCTCCATCATTTCGTCCCTCTGTCGCGTGAGAGCTTGCTCAAGCAACATATTGATAGGATTGTCTGCTCTGTCGTTTTTCTTTTCTTCATCCATGGAGGGTTTCTTGGGTGAACGAGAGTGATTTTATTCTAGAGAGACAAGCTCGAGACCCAACTTGCTATACTCAGACCTCGTCAGGGACATGCACTGAAAAACTATCAAGAGTAACCTGCTCTGATACCACTTATCCAGATTATTTTCGTCATGAAATGAGAGCGAAGATATAATAAAGAAATGCAAAGAGATATCACATATATTCAATAATATAACAAAAATATATCAGATATGCAACCATAAACACATATATACAGTAATACACGATTTCTATTAATGAAAGAAATGTACAGAGACTGTAAAAATACAGAGTGAAAGACTTGCTAGAATGGTGGCAGCTTATCTCTGAGAAGAGATGTGACGGCTACTCGCATTCGCAAGAAGATGATTACAATGAGGCTCTAAAGGCCTTTTTACAATAAACATGAATGCCACAAACCCCAGACATCCAAAAACCTAACCTTAGGAGATGAAGCGCCAAAAGTCATGTGGGCTCCGTTTGGGTAAGTTAGTATATCAACTTCGTGGGGTCGTAACTTTTGCATACGATCTCCATTTTAGGCGTATGATAGCCCGTTGGAAAAGTATCATCGAGGATATTCATTTTGGGGGCTCAATCATGACTTTGGATATCATAGAGAATCTCGATCCTGAAAAACCTTCATTTAGGCCCTCAAAATGGTCCCAGAAGTTAAAACTGCTAAAAATAGCAAATTGCCAAAATTGCCAGAAAACTGTTTTGAGTCAGTTGGAAAAGGTGGGTGGCCACCGATATACACCTGGATCAATATTACCTCCTTAGGAATAAATGGTCTCCATTGTGTTGAGTGTCCGGGGGAGAGGAAAAAACGTTTGTTGAATCTGAATCTTGGTGAGCTGCTTGCCTTGTTGGAGACGTCGCGCTACTCGGTTTGTGGAAGGCTATCACAAGCATGTGGCTGGAAGGGTTGGAAATTTTTAACCATTATGGATGCATGATATTATTTTGTGTAGAATGAATCTTTACACTCTGCAACAATATTGTCGACCTGCTTTTGTTGGATAGAAGGTGCTTGGGCCGAGGCTGTAGTGGTTGCAGTATCCTTTTGTTCACCTTTTGAACAGATTGTGAAGAAACTGAATTTTGTAGTATGAGATACTAACTTGCAACACTTTTTAGGTGGGACAGTAGTCGAAACTACATATGGTATTCTTTAGAGATGACCCCCTAGAGAAACAATGACACTGTGGGGTCGAGACTCATAAACAACATGGCACTTCCACATTATGGTTGGCCCAAGAGAACATCACAGACATCTGGTGGGGAAACATCACATAATACCTCATCCTTGAAGGGCTGGATGCCGTATGACAATTGAAACTGTTGGTTGACTTGAAGATATCATCCTTGGCGAAGCCACCCAATGTTGTATGGCTGCGGGTGTGGTGTTGTCAACAATCCCAACTGTTTGACGACCTCTGTCGAGATGAGGTTCTTTTGACTTCCACTATCAACAATAAAATGCAGCGGGGTCCCCTTCACCCACATATGTGAATGAAAAAGGTGCTCCCCCTCTTCAGGATCTGTTGGTTCTTCTGGTTGAATTGTTGCGGTCGCGATAATAGCAGCGGGGTTTGCATCGATGATCTATCTTTTACCAGTATTTTCAGAATCAAATTCTGAATCAGGGTTTGGCTCATTGTCTTTGATCTCAACCATCAATCACTGTTTTGAGCAACATTCATCGGTGTTGTGCAAGGGGCTTTTGTGGAAATCGCACCATTTTCCGGTGTCCTTGCCTTCCCGTGACCCTTCTTTTCCTGTGGCTTGGGCTAGTTTTCGGGAGACTGTTTGTTAGGGACGTCTTTGTCATACTTGGTTGTTGCAGATTTGCAGACCCGAACTCCCGTTTTTTCTGGTGCTTAAATTTATGCTCGATTTTAACAGCATATCGATAAGCAACACCGAGTGATGAGATGTCCAGAAAATCCATTTCAGTTTGGATGTATCTGTGTAGAGCCCCACGGTATTTCAGAACCAAATGTCATTCGGAGTCTTTGATACCCAGTTTGGTGTGCAAGGTATGAAAGGTATTGGTGAAATCTGGAACTACGTGGCCACTTTCTTGCCGCAGTGTGGTCCATCTCATGTACTGGTCCTCATAGTTTCCAACAGGGTAATATTGTTCCTTTATCGCATCCACAAAAAAGTCCAAAGTGGGCTCGACCCCATATATTCCAGACTCCTCTGTGGAACTCTGCTCCCGATAAGTTTCCAACCAATGTTTGACATGGGTTTGAGCTTTAAGGAGTGCAAAGGTGATCTTTTCTCTGTCGAAAAAATTGTGAACATAGAAATAACCTTCTAGCAGATTTAACCATTTGTCTAGGGCTTCTGCATCTATCTATCCTTCAAATATAAGAATATCAAAATTAACGTGTACCTTGAAAGGCAAGGTGCCTCCAAAGTGGCTATTTGATGAAGATGTGTCTGTTGCTATCGACAAACGTTGAAGGATGTGGGAAAAATTCTCCATCATTTCGTCCCTCTGTCGCGTGAGAGCTTGCTCAGGCAACACATTGATAGGATTTTCTGCTCCGTCGTTTTTCTTTTCTTTTTCCATGGAGGGTTTCTTGGGCGTGCGAGAATGATTGTCTTCAAGAGAGACAAGCTCGAGACCCAACTTGTTATACTCAGACCTCGCCGGGGACATTCACTAAAAAACGATCAAGAGAAACCTGCTCTGATACCACTGATCCAGATTATTTTCGGCACGAAATGAGAGCGAATATATAATAAACAAATGCACAAAGATATTGTAGATATTCAATAATATAATAGAAATGTATCAGACATGCAACCATAAACACATATATACAATAATACACGATTTCTATTAATGAAATAAATGTACAGAGACTGTAAAAATACAGAGTGAAAGACTCGCTAAAATGGTGGCAACTTATCTCTGAGAAGAGATGTGACGACTACTCACATTCGCAAGAAGATGATTACAATGAGGCTCTGAAGACATTTTTACAAGAAACATGAATGCCAAAAATCCTAGACATCCAAAAACCTAACCCTAGGAGATGAAGCGCCAAAAGTCATGTGGGCCCTGTTTGGGTAAGTTAGTACATCAACTTCCCGAGGTCGTAACTTTTGCATACGATCTCCATTTTAGGCATATGATAGCCCATTGGAAAGGTATCATCGAGGAGATTCATTTTGGGGGCTCAGTTATGTCTTTGTAAATTATTGAGTATTCAATCCTAAAAAACCTTCATTTAGGCCCTCAAAATTGTCCCGGAAGTTAAAAATGCTAAAATAGTAAATTGCCAAAATTGCCAGAAAATTGTTTTGATCTAGTTGGAAAAGGTGGTTGGCCACCGATATCCACCTGGATCAATCCTCCCTCCTTAAGTAGAAATGGTCTCCATTGCGTTGAGTGCCCCGGGGAGAGAAAAAAGCATTTGTTGAATCTGAATCTTGGTGAGTTGCTTGCCTTGCTGGAGAGGTCGCGTTGCTCAGTGTGTGGAAGGATATCATGAGCATGTGGCTGGAAGGGTTGGAATTTTTTTACCAGTTTGGATACATGATATTCTTTTGTGCAGAAGGAATCTTTACACTTTGCTACAATATTTTCGACCTGCTTCTATTGGATAGAAGGTGCTTGGGTCGAGGCTGTAGTGGTTGCAATATCCTTTTGTTCATCTTTTGAACAAATTGTGAAGAAGCTGAATTTTGTAGTATGAGATACCAAATTGCGACACTTTTTAGGTGGGACAATAGTCAGAACTACCTCTGGTATTCTGTAGAGATGACCCCCGACATAAACAATGACACTGCGGGGTCGAGACTCATAAACAACATGGCGCTTCCACATATATGGTTGGCCCAAGAGAACATCATAGACATCCAGTGGGGAAACATCACATAATACCTCATCCTTGAAGGGTTGGATGTCATATGACAATCGACACTGTTGGCTGACATGAAGATCTCGTCCTTGGCGAAGCCACCTGATGTTGTATGGTTGCAGGTGTTGTGTTGTAGGGCTTCTGCATTTATTTGTCCTTCAAATACATGAATATCTAAATTAACTTGTACCTTGAATGGCGAGGTGCCTCCAAAGTGGTTGTTTTATGAATATGCGCCTATTGATATCGGCAGATGTTGAAGGATGTGGGAAAAAATCTCCATCATTTCGTCCCTATGTTGCATGAGAGCTTGCTCAAGCAACATATTGATAGCATTGTCTGCTCCATCGTTTTTATTTTCTTCCACCATGGAGGGTTTCTTGCACATGCGAGAAAATTTTTCTTCAAGAGAGACAAGCTCGAGACCCAACTTGCTATACTCGAACCTCGTCGGGGACATGCACTGAAAAATAATCAAGAGTAGCCTGCTCTGATACCACTGATCCAGATTATTTTCGGCACAAAATGAGAGCGAAGATATAATAAAGAAATGCACAGAGATATCGCATATATTCAATAATATAATAGAAATGTATCATATATGCAACCATAAACACAGATATACAGTAATACACTATTTCTATTAATGAAATAAATGTACAAAGACTGTAAAAATACAGAGTGAAAGACTCACTAGAATGCTGGCAGCTTATCTTTGAGAAGAGATGTGACAGCTACTCGCATTCATAAGAAGATGATTACAATGAGGCTTTGAAGGCCTTTCTACAATAAAAAAGAATGCCCAAAACCCTAGACATCCAAAAACCTAACCTTAGGAGATGAAGCGCCAAAAGTCATGTGGGCCCCGTTTGGGTAAGTTAGTACATCAACTTTCTGGGGTCGTAACTTTTGCATACGATCTCCGTTTTAGGCGCATGATAGCTCGTTGGAAAGGTATTGTCGAGGAGATTCATTTTGGGGGCTCAATAATGCCTTCAAATATCATTGAGAATCTTTATCCCAAAAAACCTTCATTTAATCCCTCAAAATGGTCTCTGAAATTAAAACTGCTAGAAATAGTAAATTGCCCAAATTGCCAGAAAACTGTTTTGAGCTAGTTGGAAAATGTGGGTGGACACCGATATACACCTAGATCACTTTATGTGGAGGAATTTTGCATGAGGATAATACAAGTTTAAGACAACGTGAGAAGTCACAAGGCTAATACAAGTATATAAAAAGTCATGTAAAAGTGAAAAAAGGGGAAAATATTGGCAACTTTTAAGGTGAATAATGTGAGAATATTGGCAAAAGGTGGAATATTGAAGTTTATACGATATTTTCTTGTTCAAATAAATAAAGGGTGAAAGTATTTACAATATTTAGAAGTATTCTTAAGAAGGTCAAATATTATTATCAAAAATATATTCCAAGACAAAAATGACATTACCCAGGTTTGATGGTGAATATGATAGAGAAGGCACGAGATGGATTAATAAAGTCAAAAATTATTTTGATTATTATAACATACTCCATGAAAAAGAGAAAATTAGCACTGCATTAATTTACTTGGATAAATTGACTTTTATGGTGGAAATCCAAATCTTAGGGGCTAGCTAGAGATTGGGACACATTAAATTTTTCTTTTTAAACGTTTCTAAGTTTAGACCATATACAAAATACTACAATCCAAGGGGACAATGGATCACAACAACAAGGTTATGATCATTTAGAAGGGAAAATTAGAGATTTGAACAGAACCCTTATCATCAAAGAAGAAGAAATTATCCACACTCGAAGGGAATTAGAGAAGCAAGATATATAAATTCACAAATTTCAACAACAAATAAAAGAGTTACAACAAGAAAATAACAATATCACTCATAAAAGAGATACTGAAAATATAAGTAAAAAAATATCATCCAAAGATGATGAAATTTCTCATTTGAGAAATCATAATAAAACTCTACCAATGGAAATGAAGAAGTTAAATAAAGAGAAGAAGTTGCAACAAAAATCCCAAAACATGGATAAGGGCACTAACATCGATGGAATCACTGTGGAAAAAAATGTTGTTATCAATGAAGTAGTATAAGTGGAAGAGCCTCTAAAAGTTGAAGTTGAAAATAAAGCAATCCCAATAGAAGAGATCGAAACTAAACATTAATGTGTAATTACTAATGAAGTTTTATTAGTGGAAGAGTTTCCAAAAGTTGAGTTCTAGAAAAAAATCAATGATAACGTAACATCCATAGATTTAGTGAAGATTTCCATACCATTCATCACCATTGATGAAGTCACAGGTTAACCAAATGATGTTGGAACACCAATAAATATATCAGATATCATTATGATGACTCTAGTAAATCACGACAAGACTAAACCAAATATTAAGAAGGATAAACTTATTAGGGTACCATATCGACACCCAAATCACCAAATTCATAGTGTGCAAGAATCAACATACCAATATTCCAAGGTTCCTAACTAGAGTAAATGGTGTACGTACATATTGAAGCATACACATATATATGAGCCTTGAAGTCAACAAAGAAGATCGAATCTAGAATCTTATCATCAAAGAGTTCTAGAAAGAATTCACCTTGGATGGATTGATTCTTTTTCGATGCACTAATATCATTCAAGGCTTTGGACGTCATATCGTATCATATCCTCAACTTTATCTAATCGATGGAAATTACAAAAGGTTTTTCATTCTTCAAAAGAGTTTCTCATTCTTCAAAAGAGTTTCTCATTATCTATGCTTTGAGGACAAACCATTTTTAAGAGGGGAAGACTTGTACTATACCTAAAGTATATTACACTTATTATCATGTAATATTAGTTATAAGACAATTATTATGTGATATAGTCATTATAATGTAATAATGACAAGTCATGACAATGATAAGTCTATGTGATAATTATAAGTCATGACCTTTGCCAAGGACATGACTTGTCAACTCTTTGTGTATTTATATGCATATAATTGTATCTCATGTGATGGTCATTGAATATTAAATAATAATTATTTACCCTTTGTGGAATATATGGATTCATCCTTGTTATTATGGATGCTCAAGTGAAGTAACTAATAGGTTTGTTTCAAGTGGTATCAAAGCAGTCTTTCCATTGGCCTGTGGTCAAGTGCATTTTTTTTCGGTTGTTTTGTTGATCTATGATCAAATTTATTTTTCCAATAATATTAAAAAAGAAAAAGAATAAGAAAAATAGAAAAAAAAAATTATGCAAATAATTCCTAGACTTGAGGACTAGATAGAAGAAAACTAAAAAATAAAAAGAAGTTCTGCAAATAATTCCTAGGCTGGAGGACTAGATAGAAGAAAAAAGAAGAAGAAAAAAATTATCTGATTTTTTTTAACGTGCACGTGAAGAAGTATAAGTCAAATAAGATTCCATAGTTGACAATAAGTAATGTTAAATGCCATGTGCATGATAAGGAAACACAATTAAAAAGGAAAGCTTCGAAGTATCTTTATAAGTGCATGCAAAGAAGTATCAATTCAAACAAAAATTTCATGGTTGACATAATTAAAGTTAATTGCCATGTACATGGTAAGAAAATGTTACTGAAACGAGAAGTTTCCAAGTGTTTTAAAGTACACATAAAGAAGTATCAAATCAATAATATATATAATTTGACAACGTAAATTATGAAGAAAGAAAGATTGAATATTTACGTGAGGACTTTTTGCATGAGGGCAGGACAAGTTTGAGACATTGTGAGAAGTCACCATTAATACAAGTATATAAGAAGTCAAGTAAAAATGAAAAAGGGGAAATATTGGTAACTTCAATAATGTGAAAAGTTGTAAATGAAAGGTAAATAACATGAGAATATTGGAAAAAGGTGGAATATTAAAGTTTATATGATATTTTCTTGTTAAAAGAAATAAAGGGTGAAAATATTTACATTCTTAAGAAGGTCAAATATTATTATCAAAAATATATTCCAAGGAAAAAATGGCATTACCCAAGTTTGACGACGATGATGATCGAGAAGGTACGCGATGGATTAATAAAGTTGAAAATTATTTCGATTATTTTAACATACTCGATGAGAAAGAGAAAATTAGCATTGCATCAATGCACTTGGATAAATTGACATGTGATTGTTTTTTTTTTTTTTTT